>VOMN01021834.1:0-11712 GCA_014899125.1 Orchestia grillus | reverse complement strand
GCAATGTGACCGCCCGCTGAAATGTGTCCAAAGTAGGAGCTGCTTGACACATCCATTCTAAATGGAGTTCGAGGGGCACTTTGAGAAATAAATACACAGAGAACTCACGCAGCTTCATTTTCTTGATTATGCTGTTAAGAACGTAGAGCATTGAAAATAATGATATTCTAACACTATAAAAATGTTATTCACTTCCGTGGTAAAACAAAGTTCTTCATTGCTTTGGGCTGCGGAAAGAGGGTGGAGGGGGGAAGGGGGGGTAGCCATGCAACCCACGCATGCAACGAGTACACTGTACACTGTACACTGTACACTGTACACTGTGACGGTGTAGACACCGAGGTTCGTCAGCTTCACTGCTCCTAACAGCGTTTATTAAATAGCTGCATTTGACTGCTGCCAATACACTTGCCATCAACCGTGTTCCTTTGACGTTGCATTTCACAGTGAAAAGCGCACTTCGCAGTCATTGTGAATTTCCGTGCGTGCTTTCATTGAGCACAGCTCTGTTCTGCTGATGTGGTTCCCTCAATTTAGTATCGNTTATGTTTATTACGTGTGTCTATCGTATGCTACGGGGACCGCGCTCCAGGGGGGTACTGCTATGTTACCTCAGCTATAGATAGGCCTTCGGGACTTCTATTTTTCGCCCCCAGTTTATTCTGTTTCGTTTTCGTGCCTCCTTAGCTGACTATTCCTTATTTTTTCTTCCTCTTCCTTTTCAACTTCTTAATTTGCTATTTCTAGGTGCAGGGAATCCTGTATGAGAACACACTTTGTGCATAGATTCCCCGTTCTCCAAAGTCCATGTTAAATGATTCCATATCTTTCGGTGGGACGCAGTCCGAGTTACTGATGTGCTATTATCTTAATTATTACTATTACTAACACTCTTTTTAACTGCTACTTGTGCTATTATTAATTATTACCATTACTACAACTGTTTCTAACTGCTACTTGCGCTATTATCCTAATTTTTACCATTACTACCACTCTTTCTAAGTGCTACTTGCGCTATTGTCCTAATTATTACCATTATTACCACTCTCTCTAAGTGCTACTTGCGCTATCATCCTAATTATTACCATTATTACCAATCTCTCTAAGTGCTACTTGCGCTATTATCCTAATTATTACCATTATTACCACTCTCTCTAACTGCTGACGGCCGTGAGCGCTAATTACAGTCAATCTTTACTCGTTTTTTGCTCCTTGACGTGGCCATTAATTTGCTTCTTCGCCGTAAGTCTTCCTGCTTTTTAAAATACTGCCTGCTTTGCTTGTTGTTTTCAACGCAGTCAGGTATGAACGACAATCTTTATCCTCTCTGTCGACTGTTTTTTCTCACTATCGCAGAGCCGTTACAGTGTAGAGAGCCGTCCTCTAGCGCCGCTGAAAAAGGCACTTTGATGCGCCGCAGTGCTAGGCACATTGTTGGGGTCATGACATCGTGTGCACTCGAATTATGACGCAAAATAACTGCTCCATTAACGTTGGCTAACACACCCCTGATGAAAGCATTATTCTGTGCATTGGCCACGCCGAGCAGTACACAAATTTCTTTTACAGTCGATGAAAGAACAAGTAATTTAGGTGACAAGTTGACACTCTTTGAGTTTCTGCACGTCAAAAGTATGGTTCAGAACATATGTATAGCCACCTAGAAGGCAAAATAACAGCTTTACATAAATTTGAACGTTCAATTTTCATGCAAGTGAAACTGGGTATGAAAATTCTACGAAACTTCGAATGAAATATTTTTGAAAGCTTTTAGCTTTGAACGCGTGTGACTTCTTTTAAAGTACTAAACTACTTTCCAGTCTACAAATTACATGAGGCGAATGTGAGCTGCCAGATCCAAAAATTATTTTACTGGATTGTGGCTAAGATAATGAATTTCGTAAGTTGGGTCAAACAACGTTAGGCTGCCACCCGATATAACGTTGTCATTGTGCCAGCGCGACGCAGTCCTAATTTTAGCGACTTGAAAATTCGTACGAGGAAGTATATATAGCACATTAGTAGGATTTTTGGAGCCACTTTTGTTGCCGTTAATCTAATAGTTTATCCAACGAACAAATGGATGATTTTAAAATTTCAAAGCCAGCCTGAAATAAAATGCAGGGGCTCCCTTCGTGGGATTTGGCAGGTTCATAAAAACCTCGAGCGCTGTAAGGGATCTGCCGGAGTGACCTTCTTTTTGACGCTAGTTAAGCGACCACTGAAATTTCTAGCTAACTCACATCGTTTCGTGCGCATTTCGCCCCTGAAGCAGGTGCTCAAGTCAAAGTTGGTCCATCACCGACACGTCGTCGAACAGACGAAAGTTGCAGCCAACAGCGCATTGCTGTCCTCCGCAGCTGCAGAAAATGATGCCAGGATCGCGGTGCGGGCCAGGAGGCCTCTGCCCAGGCCTCACCAAATTTGGTTGCGTAAATGTGTCGAATTGCGGCAGAGTATTGCCCCATTCCGAAGTGTTTGTTACATATATGTTTTGTGAAGAGCGTCCTCAAAAAATAATGGCAGAAAAATCTCTCAATCTCCATAGTGCCCGTGTTAGATTTCCTTTAGCTTTACAAATACAGACGAGTCCAAAACACTTTGTTTAGAGAAGCTTCAGTGTGATGAAGTGTTCAAACCTACATGTAGCATATTATAATTTATAACTGCCGTACTTCTTGTTATTGTGAACAATTTTTAGCTATAATTGAGTAATTTGCGCAAAATGTGGTAGCAAGTTCGTGTTCGTTATTGAAGTTGAGAAATGTTGATTCTAAGTAGTGGTGAATGCATGATTCTGTGAATGAAGATAATACAAGCCTACACAAATGTATGAATGAGGTCTTATGGAGAGCCTGAAACTGTGAAGTAAATGAAGAGTCTATCTAAATTTGCGTTCCCTTCACTGTCTCCGTGATTACAACGAACATTCTGCTCATTGCAGCTACGTTGTTCATAATCTCGTTGGGAAAAATACAATGTACTTTTAATAAATTTCTGTGGGCCATGCAATTTTAACAAAATAGACACGCACGTGTGTTTCATAAAGTATTATGAAACAATTTTCTGAACCTTGTCACAGAATGGTGCACGCCTGTACATGCGTAAGTTAGACACGACAAAAGTCTACGGTATTTCATTCCAAAGTTTAACTTACTCGGAGAGCTTATCGATTCCACAGGTGGAATATTTGGTAGCTTTGGTGCTAAGTACTGTCTATCTAGACACAAGCTGCCGTAGCAGGTTCTATGTTTATTATGGCTTCGGTTACGCTGGTGGAGAGCAAACTTAACTGAGATATTATTTCATTAGAGGATACAGTAGAAACAATCATTCTGTGAGAGGCCTCACAGACACGCGCACCCTCACACGCTCCTTGCCGCAGCAGCATTGACCAAATGGTGAAAATTAGCTCGCCTGGACGTGTCACAATTTTCCAGAGTGTATGATCATACTTACATAAGGTGGGTGATTTAAATTGCAGAATGTTGTCACTAATGCCAGCTACTGTGTTCATTGGTAAGAAAAGTTAAAAGAAGTACAAGCACTTAACGTGCGTACTGATGAAAATTTCCCATGATTATCATGATTCTTATTCATATGTATGATAAAATATCCTATCTTCTTATAATCTTGAAGCAAGACTGGATAAAATATGAGGGATATCGTTCTCCCAAAATTTTCTCTTACACAATTTAGTTTCGGGAAATTTACCTGTGTTACTGGAGGAAGATGTAAAGGAAGCTTCAACGAACACACACAGCCCCTACCACTGCCACCAGAGTGCGCACGGTAGAGGTAGGTAAAAACATACAAAGGATGGGTAAAAATATTTGCCATGCAGAAAATACACCTGGAATCGAAAACAGACAATAGGAGTCATCGCCGCCGCAGCAACCCTAGTATAGGATGTTCGCTGTTGTGTCTCAATTGGTTAGCTGGTTGACTGCCGCTCGTCTGCTGCGACTGCCAAGTATTTGGTCGGTGAAGCTTGGCCTGCCTTCAGGTGCGAGGCAGAGGCTTCGTCCAATCTGCGGGACTGGATCGTTTTTGAGAGCATCTGAATTATTCAGGTATCTATTATTTTCAGCAAGCGTTGTCTTTGTGAAGAAAATGAGCCTATGAGAAAAGGCTTGAATCCGTCGGTACCTCCTTTGATAAATGGTAAATACCAGACTGTAGTGCATGTCTGTGCAGTAAACGCCTAATGAAAGACTAAGGTGTTTTAGCAATCGCTGTACGCATTGCGTTGAATAACACAAGGACTACAAGCGTATGATTTAACATTCAACAGACGCTAACGGTTATTTATTATAGAAGGAAAAACTAGCCAATCGAGGACCAAGGTATCGGAATATCTGTGCAATGGAGCGCTGCCCCAGGAAGAGAGCCAGAATTATTTACTAGCGCAAATTGTCCAATAATTTTGTGCTATTGGCATGCCAGAGGTGGTCTGCACGTTTACTTCAGCACATCGAGGAGAAAATGCCGGGGAATTTAAAAAGAGCTTCACGTCGCTTGCAAATAAACGCAATAACTTCAAAGATTTATTTTTTATCCGTGAAGGTAAGTTGTAAAGCAAACTTTGCTGTCCAATCTAAATTCTGACATATCCCGAATGACTGTCATATCAATTAGTGTCAATTCTAGCCCGATGCACCCAGCAGTTGTCATCTTGAAAGATGGGCAAGGCAACATGTCTTTTTTCATTCAGATATTGTGAAAATGGCCAAAATTGGTTATCTAGCAGCTCAATGTAGCCAAGCTGCTTCAGTTCGATGAATACCTCAACAGAAGGGTTCACTTCTGAGCAGTTGAAACAGCCCCCGCACATAATGGACCTTCCTATTTCTCCCCCTGCACACACGCTCCTTTGAAGGCTCCATGAGGTCTTTGATGAACACGACGGCAGGGATCATTGCTACAGAAAGAATCGTGATTCATCTGCTCACATGACACTTCTCCATTGCTCTACAATCCAGCGTACCTGCGCTTTGGCCCAGTTTAAATGAGTGGTCTTGTTGGCAGGAGTTTGCATCAGCTGTTTACGACCCATTCAGCTCCATGTATGCATTGCATTGTGTCCGTTCAGAGACAGGAGAAGAAGGGCGATCGCAGATGTTCGCAGTAGTTCCGTCCTTCATGCAAATTGAATCCGGTCAACAACGTGGGACACTCGGCGGCGGCTCCTATGGGTCAGAATTTTCTTCCGACCGTAGTTTTGCTTTGATTTGCCGTATGTATGTACATGAGTGCTTGTTCTCATCCCATCGTTGTGAAGCAATTAATCAAGTTCACACCATCCACCTCTGAATGAAGACTGATGTCTGTTCAGTACTGGACATAACCTAAACTCTGGTCACAGCTTTGAAAACCAATTGGTGAACGTAGTAAATAACTGGGGCTCGAAAAACAATTGGGTACTAACTCTTTGTCTGGGGAGCTCAAGAAGAACTTGTTAATTCCTCTTAGTTTGGTCAGGTTCGCTCCTCTCGAAATGAATCGGTCTCGCGTCACTCACAAGTCTCCCTCACGCGCGTCTATGAGCAAAACACTCAAATATTTTTCACTCACTACATAGAATTAGAGTAGTTCGCAAAATACAGCATCAGAACATGCATAATCGACTAGGATGTAGGTAGCTCATACATCATGTGTCATTCATATCACTACCGCCTAAAATTAAGAAGAGGTTGTACATATTTAATTCGAAATAGCAATCAAAGGCTGAAAGAAGAGACCATCAGTTTAAACGAGCTTAAATGTATAGTATCGAACGCTGTACAGAGAGAGAGTGATCACGAGTTGTGCAAAGTTCTATTCAAAACAAGTACAGCATAATAGACTTCTGGTTGCTAATACTCTCAGGTAGAGAATAGAAGCATTGAAAATTTCCTCCTACATTTATAACATTGCCAATTTGCGAAGGAGAGTCGGGATCGATTGATTGCAAAGTGCCAAAATTGACCAAAATTTGTGACTCATGTCTGCTTCCTGTCGCCATTCAAGTCCGGCATTCTAGAGTTGCAGTGGAAGCCCCCCCCCCTCCTCTAAGCCTCATGAGGAGACCTCAGAACGGACCCAGCGGTGGGCGATTGTTTTTTTATACAAGTGTTCTCAAACGTTGGTTGTATCGTTGAAGTAAGCGAGAATAATGCAATGCGCACACGGGGTGTATCTCTGCAGGTCAATTTTCGAATATTGCTACATCTAAATTTAATCATACTACGACTACAATGTACTCTTACAGTCCCCTAATTTCTGCTGTGTTCTGGACACGCACCTCACGGTCCTCTAATTCCACATTGACCCGCTGATGGCGTCCATGTTTTGAGGCACGAGTGGTTCCTGGAATTATATTCAAGAATAGTTTAGTCTTCGTTCTCGCTGCTGCTCCTTAGAAATTCACCTTTTTCAGGAGAGACCAGAGGCGTGCTGATGACTTTGCTCCTCTCACAAAGCGTGCTGCTAATTAGGGCGAAAACGTGACCCTGTGAAGGCGGTGGCTGCGGGGGGGTCACGGCGCCCTTCACTCCAGACTCAATGACCTGCCTCGCGCATTCATTCACAACACGCCTCTTCAGTGCAATTTAACCATAATTTTGACTCAGTTCGAGTGTCAAACGTCCAGACTGCGAAGCAAAGGATAACTAATTTATTATTGTTGGTCGCACTGCTTTTGCGTCACAACTGAACGAGGAAGAGATTCATGAGATTTGATTCATTTGAAAATTGGTCTATGCTCTCGTTAATTTATTTTATAATGATATCGAAAACAAGCATCAGTCCATAAATGCAAAACAATAGCTTAGCATTTTGTCTTTCATCGGTGAGAGGGAATTTCTTTATGCGATGAATACATGCATTTTGGACAAGGACGGGGATCTGTTGTAGCTCTCTCACGGTGCTATTGATAAAAAGATTCATTAACACCCTTCGCCTGAAATTGCAATGCAGACTCAATATTCTAAATAAAGCGCCAGGCTCCCATGGTCGATTCGAATCCAAATCCACTCGTGCTGTTGACTCAGGGAGCGTAACGCGTCCTTCTTAATGCTGCGAGCTTCTGTGAATAATAATTTACAGAAACTTAGAGTACGGCGGGCTAGTTTACGATACAAAATGAGCGATACCAGTTACTGAAAAATGGATTCGGAATCATTTTCAGCTCGCTTAGCACTTTAGCTTATTAAAGGAAATGTAAGATAGATCTGACTTCATCATTGAGCTGCATCACTAATTCATATTCAACTTCATCATTCAGTACTAATGATTAAATATTAGGGCACTTGGAAAGCAATTTCGCATTCGTAAAGGGAAACCTAGAGATGAACACCACACGAGGGAACGGTTTAACGTCTTGGTGTGTTTTGACTTGGATTTTGGTTCTAGTATAAATTTCATGTATCGTAATATACGTAATTCTTTATATACCCTTGAAAAGAAGATAATATTTTTTACTCAAAATCAGCAACGTGAAACAAATGTTTGTTAAAAAACTAGAAGAATTTTAAACAAATATTTTTAACATCATCTCGCGCGGAAGGACTGAAACATGTAAATATGACAATAAGGCATAAAAATTTGTCATTCCATCTAATATCGCTTGAAGAAAATGTAATTCGCGTTTTCCAATGCAGATCAAAATTCCAATTTCCTACCTCAAAGTTGAGTAAATCGTTCTAAAGGTTCGAGACATGAGAAAGGTTCCAATATTTTGATGCCCTGACATCATTTTGGTGTCACATGGGAAACGATCTGGCGACTGTAAAATTTCTGGCCGCATCGACAGCATTGCCAATTTGTGAGAGAGGGTCGTGACCGATTGATGGAAGATGTCAAAAGTTCGGACGAAATTTGTGGCTTAAATCGGTCCTTGTTGCGACAGCTCTGTCAAAAACCTGCGTCCAACTCGGGACGACCTCCGGAGAGATGTTAATCAAAGGGATTACGTGCGCCAGTTGGTGGAAATCTTTATCTTCTAATGGCCTCAGGCACAGACAAGGAGACGTAGTGAAGGAGAAGTGGACTCCAATTTCTAAATGGAATTTCGTGAGCTTCCTGATGACTCTCTCTCTCTCACTGAAGAGTGCTCAAATGTTATTTGAACTGATCAGACCTCTATACATTCCTTGTGGGGCGTTAGTTATCGGGTGAATCAGTTCAATATGTCTTGTAAAAAAATATCTGAAGGAAAACACGTGAGAACATCAGCTACTACAAAAAGCTGTTCGTTAAATTTGCCTGTACGATCTTTTATATACAGGGTAAAAGACGGTGTACAATCACGAATCTATACTTGATACCCTGAGCGAAAATTGACTTCGTTGCGTTGGAGAGCAACTATATAGATCCAGAGAGGTCCAAAAATATATACTCACTATTTGTAATTCAATAAACTCAAAACAAATGATTCGCACATACGCGCGACTCACCAGGCAGCGCCATCTCCTCACCGTTTGTTCAATGGTTACACCACACTTTGCGTACGATGAGTAAGTGTGAGTCTCTTTGTTTGAAATTATTGAATAATGAACAGCTAGTGCATTTTTTGGCCCTCTTTGTAACCTGCCTATTGCAAAGAGTTCTTGGGAGCCGATGTAATTTCCTCAGAGTATCAAATGCAGTATGATTATAGACTCCGCAATGAAAAGGGAGATGAAGTTGAAGGGTTTTGGTGTGGGAGCCAACAATTGCCGGCTTCCAAATCAAAGAAATGCTTTCAAATACACTACCCATGACGCTGCTCTCTCGAATTTAACACCGAGCATCAACTCGCCTTGAGACGTACCACCGCACTTCGATGCACTGCAGACAGCACCTTGCCCCAAGGGGAACGAGGGCGGTCAGGCCCCCAGCGCTCCGGGCTGCTGCCCCCCGCTGTGCGCTGATAGGAGCGATCGCGTCACGTGCTGTCGTTGTGCACGAGTGCGGGGCGTCTGGTCTGCGTGCCCAAATGAAGCCTCAAGTGTTGACGAACACGAAGGCCTTCAATAATATCAGAATAGGTTTTTAAGCTGCTCAAAATTGTCCTTCAATTTTTGGTTTACTCGCTCTGATGATGAGTTATTTGCAGAATTTTGTGGTAATGTATTACGTACTGACGCCTACGATCTTACGTCAGCGTCCGTCCAGGGCCTGAGCGTCGTCAATTCGTCGAGGCAATTTTCTCTGCTGTCGGTCATGTAGAATTTAGAGTTGCCAGATGAGGTCAGGCAACTGTTGATAGCATCATGAAACAGGCCCGCCGAGAGTTTATTTTTTTTTGACGATCGGAATAATTTTTACAATACTACGTCACTTTCGTTTCGACAAAGGAGTCTTAATTGTGGTCCCGGCACTGCACTGGCAGTCTGCATCCCTCACGTACGTCGGAAAATGAACATTAGGCTGGGACGCTTGGACTTCCAATTCAGCCTGACGCCGTTTGGAGTTGCCCACTCTAAACGAGTCTCGACTTGAATTATTACAAGGAAAATAGTGTCCGGTCTTTGTGGCAAGAGCCTGGTCCTGATTGAACGTAGATTGAGTTCCATTCAAAGGAAATGAGGTTAACCAAGATATTCTGAGCGTTATCACGGTAATGGCCACGAAGGTGTGGCTCAGGAGTGGGAGCAGCCCTCCTCACGAGGCTGGCTGAGGAGCAACGGGGGAGGACAGTAGCGCACAGAAGGGTGTTCACGATGGCGGAGGGCATCAGTGGAGACAGTGCAACTGGAAAAGCTTATATTGACTTGCTGACGCTACTACATTTTTTTGATCTTCTCATTAATGGTTCGTGCGGAAATCGGGTGATTTATGTAAACAATGGAAACTGCACACAGGGCACTATGTTCCACTGCCAAATGGAAACTGCCTTCAAGGCAGTATGTTTCGCTGTCCAATGAAAACAATATCTGTCGTACTAGGTTTAAATTTCCTAATTTCCACAACGCTTTTGAACGAACTGCTAATTATCTATTAGTCCGTAGTAAGGATATTTAAAATAAATTACCAATTTAATTATAAAAAAGCACGTCAAGTTTCTAATTTCGAATATCATAAGAGCGGATAGCCCCGCCCCCTCCTCAGCGACGGCTGCAGCCAGCGACTGGTGAACTGTTCAGCCGGCCGTGGTGGATGGCTTAGCTTTTATTCGGCGTAAGTTTAATTCCAAAACTGTAAATTTGTGCAACAAAATTTCACCATGCATGATTTACAAGGCCAAGTGTCCAGTTCTGAGCCGCACAGACATGGAAGAATACATGTACCATTGTTGTACACAGTAGCAGCAAGTATCACGAGCCGTTCGAGTGACCCTTACGTATGCATCATGTCTAAAGATAACAACTACAATCCATTTTCATTTTCACTGCTCTATCTCCTCAGACCAACTCGGTACGGAGTGCATCAGTTGTCGTACTTGTTGAGCTGAGTGCAGGATTTACTTTCGGGAGAAGCGGATTATTTTTATTAGAGCGACTCTTGATTGAGATATCGAAATTTGCGTTGTATATATACGTCCATCTGGTGCTTGCAGAGCCAACTAGATCAACTTCAACTTCATGAAGGACAGCACGTGTTTTAGTCGCATATTTATATTGTGGTCTACCTCATTGAGCCGTAAAATTACATTAGTATTTACACGTTGAATGAGACGCGCTACCAGGGGTTACGCTGTGGCAGAAATGACACACCCTCGTGTGTCGTGCCGCAGTCAATGTGTTAAGGTTGAATTATCTATTTGCAGCAGCCCCCGGGAGCACCATAGGAGCGGCGGCGGCGGCCCGACCCGAGACCGCCGAGCCCCTCGACTACGAGGCGGCCAATGCCAACCCCAACACGGAGCTCGATGCTGAGGTCGACATTGGCTTTGCTGACATCGATGCTGACGTGAGGGCGGACGCTGACGCTGCAGCTGACCAGTCTGCCACCTCAGAAGTCGAGGACGCCACCGCCACCTCCTCTGCAGAGCTAGAATTATTCTCCAGTGAGTAGCTCGTATTTATTTATATTGCGTCGTGTTTTTTTCCTTTATAAGTTTTGGTTGAGAGTCTGAGGGCCTTCCAGCTGGAGAAAACATTCTGTTCATTGATGAAGAGACATTTTGTGCCAGTGGTTGTCTCCAGTTTACTATTTCACGTCAGTTGTCAGTTATTTCTAGCTTTGAGTGTTTGCCCATGCTCTCTGACGTACAGTTTAATTAACATGATGGGAAAGGAGGTCCCTGGCAGTCGCGCCCTACGAGGTCAGGTCAGAGGTGAGGCTCAGGGCAGAGTAGACAGCACTCCACCTGCACTGGGATGACCGTTTCGGGAGCGGAATATGGTCCTGTGCCGGGACGGGCCGCACCTGCGTCTCGTTAGGGTGGGACCGAGGTGCCATTTCCGTTGTAAGGAAGGCACTCCCTGTTGCAAGGAAGGCACTCCCTGTTGCGAGGGAGGCACTCCCTGTTGCGAGGGAGGCACTCCCTGTCTCTGTGTACGCGCGTCGCGCGTCGGGAATAAAACTTGAGATCACTTCACTCGCAGGCAACTGCCCCGCCCTCGGACCCGTGCGTTGGTGCTCTTCAGTTGATGTGTTCTGGTGGGCTCATTGGCTCAGAATCTTGAGTTTCACGGAAGCTGATGCATGGGTGCACAGCAGATGCATGGGTGCACAGCTGATGCACTGCAGAGCTGATGCACTGCAGAGCTGATGCATGGGTGCACAGCTGATGCATGGGTGCACAGC
>VOMN01021833.1:0-11936 GCA_014899125.1 Orchestia grillus | reverse complement strand
AGCCAGTACAATTTTATGTTGGTCGTTCAGGATGAAGGAATGGTCCGCCGGTCTTTTACTTCTGCTCTTTCTGCGTTTTACTGTTTGCAAGCATGAGTTTCTTTAGCAGACGCTTTAGCAATTCTTATTGAATTTTTGAATTAAAATGAAGTTTGAAGCATACTGATTCAAACAGCACTCGGCTAATATTACTTTGCTGCGGCCAACTGCACAGAGCGTCCTATTCCTCGTACAGTTTACCACCAGAGCGTCCAAGATGTACGCGGTGGGCCTCCTAGTGTCGTTGGTCACCCAACAGAACATTAAGAACGGGTTAGCTTCTTCCTGAGGTCAGCAGGTGCACCCATTAAATTGTAGTCCTACACCTGCCAGATGGCTAGCCACCATTTTCTGGAGGATTTAAAACGTCAAATTTACGCTCGACCAGTCTCGCCAAAATACTCTCGATAGCTCTAGCACCAGTGTTCGGAAAATATGAAGGAACAATAATAAGTGAAGTTTCCATGTCGTGCCTGCCTTTGGACGTGAACATTGAATCAGCGCTCGATTTATGTGATGGCTGTACAATATAACCTCCCCCAAAATGTCTCAATATGCCAAATGCAGTCCATGATGGACAAATGTCAAATATGTTGTAGCATTGCTTCCAGTGAGGGATCCCTCACTTCTCGGGTGAGCTCTCTGCTCCTATCGTTGACGAATTAATCCTGTCACATTTATTCTTTTGTGGGCTCCATGGCGTACTGCTAGCGTGCTGGCCTCGTAACCGAGAGGAGCCTGGTTCAAATCTCGGCTCAGTCGAAGGCATTTTCACGTTAGCATGGAGTACTTCCCTTGGAAAAGGAAGTTAAACCACACATTCCTCACATCCCTCACCACGCCAGTAGTTGTAAGGCATTGAAAACCCAACGGTAAAACGTGTTGGAATTAATAAAGGTTCTTTGATGTAATCTCTAGGGAATCGTCCCCTAACACCTCTGGTATTCTACATACACCCTCTCGCGGTTGTGTTGCTGCTGACCACAACGTGCTTCACTAGCCACCGGTGTTCCCCACTCCTACTCACATACTCACAGCCCCACAATTCCCACACCAAATTTTGACTCGAGTATATCGTCATTCACCTTACATAGGTCATATGTAGCATGCCCTCCAGACCCTCCCCCATCAATCAAGAATCAGCGCTCAGGACATCAGTGCAGGACAAACTCACTGTTACGACGGTCTATTCCGTCCAGAGCTGGAGTACATCACACCGGTGTAGGAGCCCAATTACGTGTCACTCTCCGACACCCTGGAGGTGGTCCAGAAGTCTTTAGCCTGGAGGGATCCTCCATAACCTTGATCCTCGGGCAAGTGCGTCTACTTTGGTCCAGCAGTTAGAGCTGCAGACCCTAGGGAGAGGAGGATGGTAAACAAACCAGCCCTGTTACACAAAATTTATAATTGTTAAGTCGACATTCCGGTGTCTTCGTTTCTCCCGCCAGCTAGGAGTAATCGTGGATGGACTTCAAGGCTCCATGTCCCCCCAGTTCCGTACAAACACGCATCTACACCCATTTGCACCTACTATCTGCCAGTGGAACTCCCCCCATAATGAGAGAGTGGTAGTTCTTCGCTCCCTATCTTCAAGTCGGCCCTGGGGATGTGGGCTTGCGATACTTGGAACTTCTTTCTTAAACTGCTTTCAAAATGGGTGCTTATTAGTGTGAAAATTTTCCACGGCACGCTTTCAATGGAAAATTGGATCATCATGGGGATATTATCCGGCAACGAGCTTTCCGTAGCAGTCAGAAGAAGAAGAAGAAAATGATTCCACTACTTCTGCCGACAGATTGGTTAGCCATCGATATATCAACTCTAATTAGGCCATAATTCGTGTGTCAATAATTTTAAATGGTTTTATGTTTATTTATCCACTTGAATCATCCCACTGTATAACAATAGCCAAGTGTTGCTTGGTTGCTTGGTCGGTCCGTCTCTCTGTGACGCTTTTAAAAAAATTCCCGCGTCCGTATTCCTAAACCAATAGCGAGCCTGTTAGAGAAGGCAGTTCGTATCAGTGATGCTGGAACCAACATTTTATTTCAGAGTTGCCGTAAATAATAGGGCATCTTAAGAATTTAACTTCATTTGTCTCACCAATTAAGGCTGGGCGCGTCTACTTGTTAATAAAAATTAATGACGATGTTCAAACAATTACTCATTTCTATAAAACTTATTGAAGTGGTATACTGAAATTTATTAATAGTATACGAAAATTTGTATACTGGATACGGGACAAGGAGATGAAAAATACAAATTTTAGTATTTATGTTCAGTTTACTTATTTGAAGTTGATGTATTTTGCCTGAGGATGATTTTGGTAAAACTCGAGAACTTAGAAAGAAAAGGAAATGTTTTTTACCAGTTCTCTGTTTTTAATTTTCATAATAAAACTCCACTTCCCAAAAGGAATATCAATTTCCGAAATAAATTCAATACATTATTGCCTGTGACTAAAGCCATTTCTAATTATCCAGGCACGGCGTATCCACAATACTGGGTTTTGTTTATTTTTGAACCACTTAGTATTGATGACAATATTTTTTTGTTAACCCCTTGGTAAATAAATGCATCTGTTCCCTGACTGCGTTACAGTTACCAATAATTTTGTACCAATTGCCGAATTATTTTTTTACCATCTTGTATACAGCATACTCACGATGCCAGTGTGCTGCAGTCCTTCCTCATAACTCACTTTCGTGTGTTTAGAAGTCTCCGTTGTGCTTCTATAGCGTTTTCTACTTTTTTCCAAAGTCAAGGTTGATAAGACTCCGGTATCAATTTTTTAACTATGCCGCCGCGAGTTTTGAACGTATAGCATAACAGAGAGTCCACTTACAAAACCTTCCCCTGTGCGACCCCTACGACCCCTACAACCGGAACCGGACGGCCACCAACAGACTAATACTGAACGTCACAAGGTAAACATCTAAATTCGACCACATGCGAACAACATAACTAAAATATCTCTCATTCCTTTCTTCGACCATGAATATTTTTTACACTTTCTGCACGGTGCAAGAAAATACTGTGATGATCAATTTTTTGTTCAATGTAAAATTCACTTGGGTTATTTCAATGCATTATTCCTCTTCTCGGTTATGCAAATAAATGTTAAAAAGAAGAAATACCATAAGTAATTAATAAACCTACGTGAAAAACAATCAACTACAAACAGTCAATGAAAATGATCACAAATGATCACACAATGAAAATGAATTAAGATTAAATAAAAATAATTATTTATAAGTACCCATAGAATAGATTCGTCTCTTCATATCTGGAAGGAAACTACTTGGTAGCTCGAAAAAAGTGCCAACAAAGAAAAAGTAAGAATGCCTGTAACATGAGCGGGGGATCCGATATCTATCGCGAGCGATCAGGCAAGTTGTATCGCTCGCTGCATCAGAAAAAGTCGAAGTTGAAGAAGTTTGTGGCCAATGAGCATAAAAAGTATGTCAAATAATCGGAAATTTTCTCTCCAACGCAGATGGTCGTTCAACCTTCACCACGAATGAATGATAAAGAGCCTATTACAGTATCAGTCAATGTCTGAAGACAGCGCGGAAGACACCCAATTATGGGTATCGAATGCTAACTTTGCTTTCTATTCTGAAGTCATGTTGGAGTCAAGGAGCTCCAGACTGTAAAGAGAAAAGTTAGCATTCGATGTCCATCTGTGGGGGTCTTCTGCACTGTCTTCAGACATTGACTAATCGTGTGAAGGGCTCTTGAAGCGCACGGGATGCAAGGACTTCATTTGAGTCGTATGTGAGGGTGTAGTATTTGTAAGTACTCGAGCACTTGACTTAGAGAAGGCAAATAGAAACTTGCATTAACAAAAAATAGGATATGAGAGTGGTTCTTGTCCAGTCGACCCTTTCTTTAAGACCTCATGGCGATGTTCTTTTTGATAGGTAAAAACTTATATTCGTGGAATTTTGGTTAAACATGGAGATCTTTGCCCAATCCGTGCGAGGACAAAAGGTATGCTCTGAGACTCTGTCCTCAGTTATGATGCTGGTAAGTCAAGGATGCTGTTTGAGCGAACCCTTTCGTTGGCTTACGTTATCAAAAAACGTTCGGGGAGGAAGCGTCTGCTTGCAACGCCGCTGCATTTCGACGGCCTGCATGGCTGCCTCAGTCTCCGCAGGCAGTGCGTGAGAGGTACACCCGCTGGAAGGTTATGAAGTGCACCGGACTAGGTCTGTGCTGACGAGTGACTTGTAGATCGTGCCGCTGCTTCTGGGTAGTTTTGTGAACATAAATTATTCTTTAATGAGCGTTGACACCAAGGCATTGGAAAATTGATTCTCGCTTCAATTGAGAAATTTTTCAAATACACTGCGATATGACTTGTGTGCATCGCGTTTCTACTGGAATTTCCCTAGGGATCGATGCTCTCCGTCATTTCAATCTTACAACAAGCAACGATGGGCAAGGCGATTGTCGGGACGGTGGTGCAAGCCTTCTTAGGTACGAGTTCGTCTACGGAGCGACACCAGAAGATGCGGTGCCTATTTGGATAGTTATTCGAAAAGTTCCAGCGCGTGGGCGTGAAGCCGATGTAAGCGAAATACCCACCACTGCAACGTCTCCTCATGGTTCCGAACGGCCTGCAATTGACGACAAAAAAATCAAGTTATCTAAAATGAAGAAGTTCATATTAGGATCACGTAAGAACCCTTGTCGTAAACAAAAAATTAAGGTTCACGAACAAGTCACCACGCAGGAAAAAAGGTCTGCTAATCTTGAAGACAATTATGCTCCCGCTGTTTCTGAAAATGTAGACATGAAGAGTCTATTCATCGGTCCTCTCTCAAGTTTTTCTTCAACGCGTCAGAAGTCGAAAAAATCGAACAGTCCGCCGGCCCCTGGTCCGACACACCACGCCGTGCTGAAAAGAGTGCCGGATCAGCCACAGGATTCCGATTCATCCAACCCTTGGAACAACGTCGACTCATCAATTAGAGTAAGGAAATTAAGAAAGTGGTAGATTTAACTATACTTGTCCACACCCTCTAAAGCAGTGTTTGTCTGACTTTATCTCCTACAAAACCCCTTACTTTTCGAGACGCAGTACGACAGCCTGAATGTAAGCTGAATTATTTTAACGAAAGTACTCAAGTTTGATTATTGACTAAAGTACTTGCGAAGTTCTAATGTATTTGTTTTAAATACATCGGGAATGTCTGATGAACACCCTACTTGTTTGTATACCCTCGTTATAGAACTCCTGTTTTAATTAAAGAAAGCACCTGCAGCATTATTTATCAAGCGAGGGTCTATTACAAAGTTCTTTAAATCCATTTTATGGCCTGTTTTTTATCCAGGGTAGATCTATTTTACTTGTACACCAACGACAAACAGCGCGAAAGAAGCGAATCTGAATCTTCTTTTTTGAACGTTTTGGTCCTGTAATCTATCGCGGCAAAAATAATAACTGACGTTCTCGAACGCTTATTGGCCGGCGCAGGAAATCCCAAGGTCATGCGGCGGGCGGTTGCCTGAATTCAGTCATACGCGCTGCGCTGCAAGTCACTTCCGTTCGGGACGCGTTTGTTCTGATGCGACACGCATGGGACTAGTTCAAAGAGCTCTCGTTCGGTCCTGTGGAACAGGATACTGATCATATATATGAAGACATGGTCATACTGATCATATATACGAATTCGCTATCAAACAACGACGCTGAAAACTTTTTTTTTTTAATTTACCGCCCATCAATATTCACGGAGAGGTGAATTACCTTAAACATGAGGTGCTTAAGAGTAATTTTTTGATTGAAGCTTGATAGAGTTATTGCACTGCCCTCACTAGTGCATGGTTTGTTTCTAGGGAGGCGCGGGCGTGTGCGTACGTGCGTCGGTGTTGAGGCGCAGCACGCGATCGCAGATGTATTACAATTGCACCACCTCAGCCTTAGCACTCGCACGGCGAGTGGCATGGAAGTCGTACAAGATATTAACTTTTAGTACATTAAATTGAATTTATAGTTTCATTGATTTGCTTTTATTTATTTGTTTACTTGTTTATTTATTCATTTTTTAAGTATGTACTTGTATGTTTGCTTATTTTTATTGTTTTTATCACAGTCACTACAGGATTAGACGATAAAAGCATGCATTTCTTCTGAACATGAGTAGCTAGTTCATAATTCATTGAAAGTTTCTCCATAAAATTGCTTTAGAGTGATACGCTTCATTTCTGCTAAGACCACGACATTACGTGAGGCAGATATTTCTAGGCCGTAAATTAAAGTCTCCCGCGTGAGTAACGAAAGCAGTGTGCCCATTGTAGCAAGTACGGCTGCTGCAATACAGGGTGGCCCAGAAGTAAGGTACCCTCACTGACATCGGTAGCACTGATACGTTAATGAATGTTTAGGACACAATTTCATGAGAGGGTTTGCATGTACCCCTCAAGGGTACATGCAAAGAAATTTCCCAGTCCAGTGAAGCAAACCGGAGATACTTTGGCTCAATAACCGAAACACGACTATGGTGGAAAGGAAATGGCTATGTACTTGGCTCAAGTAAATTTGTTTGTGCTGTAAGACTGTTGAAAAGTGTAGAAATGCTAGCTTGTGTCGTTTTGAGACTTCGAAGGGCATTTAAATTTTTTTCCTCGACTTACTCTGTGGCGTTAGGTTTTCGTACAAAATTCAACAAGGTATTTTTTCCGAGTCGTTAATCGACTTGGAGAATTTAACAACACATGTGATGTCGTCGGCGCAGTGGCGTCAGGGGCCTTCTCACGATCAGCCACAGTATGAAGACAGTGTCGGCAGTCACCCAAACTGGGCATCGAAAGCTAACTTTGCTTTTAGTTTGGGAGTATGGCTGGACATTAGATTCGAGAGCAAAGTTAACAATCGATACCCATACTTAGGTGTCTGCCGACACTGTTTTCAAACTTTGACTGATCGTGTCAAGGCACCCTTAGCGACAACGAAACTGAATTTGATGTGCATGGTGATGGAATTGAAATAGATGTGTATGGTGACGAAATTGATTAAAATTGATGTGAATACCGATGTTGTTTCGAAAAACGCCATGTCTACGGCACCAATTCATATTTTCAAATGGCAATTTCTATTCGTGATAAAAATCCAAAACCTATAAAAATTCGATGATTATTCGTGAAATCCGGCATTTCCATGCTGTATTCAGTTTAAGTTTACCTCATTTTATCGCATTACAAACTTTCATCCTGCCTTCCAACTCAACACTCGTACTCCAACGAAAATTAATTATAATATTATTATGAAATTGAAAATTGATGGGGACTTGAAATTTGACTCAAATTACACAGAAATATCTTCAAAAATATTTCCGCAGATCATGAATACTGTTTTCTTGAGGGGATGAAAGATGTCTTGTTTAATACAAAGTCTTTTCAAATAAAGGTTCTTCAAAGACGTAAATTCTGCAAGCAAAGTCTACCTCCTACGTAGCTAAAAACTGCAATTAAAATGATGCTCTAGCATATACTTACGGATTGTGAGTTTTTAGCTTATCTCTTCACCTCATGGTTCATAAATAGATTAATATCACCTAGCAGCACCGCTTTGTTAGGAATATCTCATATCGTTAGAGTCTACGTTGACCTTTAAGATTTAGACGGACTGAAGGCAAGAGGATATGACGTACTTGTACATCCACTAGAGATTTCTCAGCTCCTCCCCATGTCTCCTCAAGCAGTTGCGGGAAAGGTCGAGAAATTATTTCCCCGCTGAAGAGCATCCTATCTTGATGCAACCTTTGCATGACGTTACAGTCCAGACGACGTTACGGTCTGTCTCGTGTAACCAGGAATCTCAGCCAAGGCAGGGAGGAGCTCGTGGAATTCATGGATTGCGTGACATTAGAATTACACTTAGGGATAAATTTTCCTAGGTGTACGTTCGATACAACGTACACCATTCCTTGCCTTACATAGGGAGCAATGGCGCCGCTATATGATTATTCGTCTCTGTAGTGTTTCTTTGCATCGTCCGTTGCAAAGGAAATGGATGCGATGAGACCAAAGGATCGTATCAGAAAAACCATTTCCAAGACAGGAAACGCCTTGACTGTAACTATAAATACACTCTAAGCTAATATCACAAAACCCTGAATGCTTTAGCGACGTTGTGTCGACGTTTATCATTCTGCACTCGGAATTTGTTTTACTACGCCATCTTGTGCAAAGAACTAGCATCTTTCACATCTTTATGCGGGGTCTTGGTACCACTTCACATCCCCTCACGCGTCAGTAGTTGAAGGGTATTAAAAACCGAATGGTAAAACGTGTTGGAATTAATAAAGATACTCTCTTTCTCATCTTGACCCGTTTTTATAGAGCGGTCAAGTGTACCTCCAGGAGGGTCAACTAGAGTGTGACTTCATGAAGCTCTTTGAACTAATCGAACTAATTAAATAGTAGCCTCCATGTTGTCAGAAGAAGCCCCACAAGAAGATGAAGCTCGCGTAGTCAAACGATGTACATTAGAACCAGTAATTGACAGAAATCTTTCGAAATAATATGAATTAATTCAGAATTTCTGTCCCGCATCACCAATTGCTCTATGCCTCAAATCGTGCCAGATTTCTGGGTAATTAACTTGCGACTAACATTCACACTTCTCGAATTATGGCACTCTACTGTTTAATGCAGATTTATAATTTTGTTCATAAAACTAAACATAATGTAGAAGGTTAAACACAATGGTTTAAAAACTAAACGAAAAAACGGCGAATGATGTAAAAAACGAATCGGAACTGGTAACGGTGCATATTTTTATTGAAATTATTTATTAGATTATGACCGTTACTACAAATGCCGAGGTGGACTTGTTGTCTGTACATGCCCACCTGTGCTAAAGTGGACTTTTTGTCTGTACATGCCCACCTGTGCTAAAGCGGACTTTTCGTCTGTATATACACACCTGTGCCAAGGTGGACTTGTTGTCTGTACATACACACCTGTGCCAAGGTGGACTTGTTACCTGTACATACACACCTGTGCCAAGGTGGATTTGTTGCCTGTACATTTACACCTGCGTTAAGTTGTACTTGTTACCTATACATGTACACCTGTACTAAAATAAACTCGCTCCCTGCGTAGACTTGTTATGAGGAAGTGCAACTTTCTTGCTTAGAAAATGAAATGAGGGAATATTCCCCTTATGCAGGGTATGTATAAAGCTGAGTTCAGCAGTAAGTCATTGAGCCCAGAAAGCCATAATATATTTTTGTGAGCATGCAGGCAATAGTCTTTTAAACTGAAATTGTTGATGAAAGAATTTTTTTACGTTTGCACAGAAATTAGTTTTTTTCAGCTCATTCGAATTCCGTAAAATGAATTGACTGATTTTCAAACGATCGACTAATGTAAATGACACGCGTTTTTGACACAATGCACTTGAGTTTTAAAAGCATCTGACGACTTCTTCCGAGCATCATCAAGTCCTTTGCTGTGGTATTACAAGTTACTTTCCTTAACAAAATATTTCACCCGAAGCGCTGCCTCTCGAAGGTCCATAGTACTACTACTACTACTACTACTACTTATTACTCCGAATTCCGGGATACAACTCGTAGTAGTACTACTTCTAGATCTGTCTCGAGTGACATTGATCGACTCACTGTAACGCACAAACCTTTCGTCTTTTGCAGATGGGGGTTTTGGAAGACGTGATCCAAATCGCACTCTCTCTTCAAGACGGAGAGAATGAGACAAAAGACAGTGGCAAGAATTCAAGGAGACGGTCTCCAACAGATGCTGAACAGACACCGGGCCGAAGAAATCCTGAGCCGAAAGAAGCTTCTGGAAAATCGGACGTTGGAAAATCGAACTTTTCTGAAGGCTTTGTTAACTCCGTCAGGAGCAAATTTTCAGGAAAAGATGTTCGTAATGACGCTGGAGCAGCGAGCGCAGAAGACTCAAGTCTGACAAATTCAGCCTTGGAGAGCCCCGAGCAGCAGCTACCGCAGGCATGCGTCTCCTCCACTTTGGAAGCGATCTCTCAAGTGTTCCACCTCCCCACCGACGAGATGAGTAGCTTCTGTCAAGACGCCTTTTGCAGGCAGGTGAGATGCAAGAGAGGCTTTACACTAAATCTACGTCGGGCCTCACAAAAATGTATACTTCGCTTTAGATATCAATGCCTCGTATAATACATAGCTCAGCCAGTATGCAGTATTTATGATACCGCTCTTCTATTACTGTCGCCTTATTTTAGGGGAATTCCGTGTATTCTAAAGTAAAGGATACATTTTCAGGAGACGCTCTGTAGAAGGACAGACAAGTCGTACTGACCCAACTGTCGAAATGGGCACAATAGAATTAAAAATTGTTGTATCTTCAACTTTGAACTAACTGATATTTTCTTGTGGAACAATTGAATAAGACAGGTAAAAAATATTTTAAGATAATCAGAATCGATTTTATTGAAGACGAGTGATTTAGAATTTCGAAATGATCCATTCGCTTTTTAAAGTCCACTTGCTTAGTATTCGTAACTAATGATTGAACTTCAACTAACCAGCCGTCACCTGCTGCGTTAAATAATAATAAGTGACTGAAGTTAGAGAAATTTCGAAGCTGTTCCGCAAGTTCTCTATGCGCCCGATATTTAATTTCAAACATTTGTTTCTCAAAACATAGCAAAGACAGAAAAAAAGAAAAATAGATACTTACATAGAAGTTAATATCACAATGATATTGGATGTTAATAAAAAATTTTGAAATTCACTATCTATTCAGAGACATTTTTACTATATTTAGAGCGATTTCCAAGTCTCCCAAACGATCTCTATTATTAGCATATGTATTTAAACCTCTTAATTTTTCCTCACTACTTACATAGTACCTCAAAACGTAAACGTATCTGGAGTGCAGAAACATACCTGAGATTACACACAAGTTTGAGTCGAGACTTTTCACTCCTCAAGGGGGACCTATTTCTTGGCCGTGTAAAAGGTCCTTCACGCATTCAGACAATGTCTGAAGGCAGTGTTGGCAGGCAGCCAAATATGTGCATCGAATACTGACTTTGCTCTCTAGCTCGAAGTCAGCTCGAAAAGTCAAGGGACTGGGGATTAATATTCCTCAGTCAAGGGACTATTCAGTCACTTGACTTCCGACTAGGCTCCAAAATAGAGAGCAAAGTTAGTATTTGATGCGCGCATTTGGGTGTCTTCCTCCGCTGTCTTCAGACACGGTCTGATCGAGTGAAGGGCACGTAAGCAACAAATCAAACTGTTGAAGTACCATCTGATTCATGCATTACAATGTTCGTGATGCATCATTAATGTTCGTGTTCGTGAAAACGGTGATTTCAAAGCATTTACAGTATTACACATATAATAACTTGGACCTAGAGTATTTGAAATGAATACTAGAATTCCGACCGAATTTAGCTACTTCTCTGTGTTGTTCCTGAGAACTGAACGGCTCTCTAGGTCGTTGGGAACTAAGGCTCATTACGTCTGAAATTTGCCATTTATTATGTGTACTTGCGAGGAGACGCCCTCCTTATTGCATTGAATTTGGTATTTCAGTGATATTCCACATGCCAACAGTTTTGTGCGTACGTAACACTGTTTGCAATTAAAATATCAGCTCAAATACTTAGCATTCTACTGACTGTTTGATCATTCCTCACTGCAAAATGGAAACACAGCCCCCTGTTTTAGTCGAACTTTCATTTATTTTTGAAACGTTTTGTAGGCAGTAAATATTGATAAGGAACAAACTTTTCCTCCCGCAGCTCTACAGCCACGGTGCGAAAATTACGATCGAAAGAGCAACGGGCCGTCGTCTGGATGGTGAGGGGAATACGGCTGGACGGTGTTTGTGCCTGATTCCGGCTCCTGATGCCTGATTTCGGCTCCTGATGGCTGATT
>VOMN01021830.1:0-17203 GCA_014899125.1 Orchestia grillus | reverse complement strand
TGTAACCAACTTTGGAATAAACTATTTTTCTTTTCTTTTTTCTGTTCTGCGCGTTGAGGTGGAAGAGGCCAGTTTTACGTCAGCTTGAGTGGAGCTCCTCACCGGCACCGAGGTGAGCAGAGTTTCCTGCCGACACGCTGGGTAAACTAAAGAATTTCGTTGAAGAAAACATATTCTTTAAAGTTAAATAAGCCTGGATTTTCTTTTGTATTGTAAAAAAGTCGTCAGTGAACAGGTCTTTTAGTGGGTGTGCAGCCTGCTGATTGTGCATGTGGATGGGCTGACATTGTGGCTGTGATTGGGCTGACATTGTGGCCGTGCATGGGCTGACATTGTGGCTGTGAATGGGCTGACATTGTGGCTGTGAATGGGCTGACATTGACTCTTGAATGTTAGAGAATTTTAAAACTTAAATGCCAAATTTTACGCTTTTTAGCCTCGTACACATAGTGAACTTTGGGGTCTGCCTTTCAAATAACTTCTTATCACTGAGAAGGGAATCTGAGCGTTCCAAAATGTTTATTTGTAAAGATAGCTTTTTTTGCATTAGTTCTTTTTTTCATTGTAGTTGCTCATGTTATGGTTATGGCAGAAGAAGTTCAGGTTACGGTTAGGGTCAAGTTTAAATTCATTTCATGTTTACGTTCGAGTTGAAGTTGAAGCGATGGTTATGGTTCACATTATGTTCATATCATGACAACGGTTAAGAAATTGAAGTTCATGTTATGGTCATGGTCAAGTTAAATTTAAATTTAAGCTTATGGTTTATGTTGTATTCGTATTTCAGCTATGGTTATCAATTGGAAGTATGTGCAATGGCTCCGGAAATTACCTGAAGAGATATTAATGGTGCATATTTTCTGGGCTAGTAAAAAGTGAAAACGGTTTACATAGAAAACATAGAAAAATTAGAAAAGAAATGACTTTGTATATTTCTATGCTTTTGGATAAATTTGAAATACCTCGTAAGAAAAAAAAGTAGCATTTTGATGTGGGCTCCATGGCGTACTGCTAGCGTGCTGGCTTCGTAACCGAGAGGACCCTGGTTCAAATCTCGGCTCAGTCGAAGGCATTTTCACGTTAGCAGGGAGTACTTCCCTTGGAAAAGGAAGTTTAAACCACACATTCCTCACATCCCACACCACGCCAGTAGTTGTAAGGCATTGAAAACCCAACGGTAAAACGTGTTGGAATTAATAAAGGTTCTTTGTTCTTTGATATACTTTCGAGTGTTTTGGGCCTCGTATCCCGGTGGGTCCTAGGTATGATGTTTATATTGTCGCTGTCATTTAGTATTGTGTGGAAATCTTCTTCTGATAGTACAGTAAAATCCAATTTGATAGCCTGACGTGAAATTAAGATGAATTTTTTGCCTACTGGGTAATTTGAATAGAATTTCTTGTGTCTTTTCATAACATATTTAAATTAAATTTGTCTTCCCTCACTTAAATACTTTGAAACTTTTATGTTTCGCGAGATATGTAGATTAAATCGTTCGTATCCTGATGAATTTTAGTGGAAGCCTCGTCACTCAAGTCGGATTTCCCAACTGTGCTCGCACGGGCAGCCGTGCTGGGAGATTCCAAGCTGCGATCACACGCGGGCAGCCGTGCTGGGAGATTCCAAGCTGCGATAACACGGGCGACCGTGCTGGGAGATTCCAAGCTGCGATCACACGCGGGCGGCCGTGCTGGGAGATTCCAAGCTACGATCGCACGGGCGGCCGTGCTGGGAGATTTCTTTAGGCCTCACGGAATTTGGCAGGTCTGGCTGAGTCCATTTGTCAACTTTGAAAAGTTCGAACGCGTAATTGGAAGTGGAAGGGATCTCCCAATCAGGGCACGAAGTCAATGGATAACTTACCATTGAACTTTAATGGAGCTTAATAACTTGGGCTCTGTTCCGACGATCCCATCCGCCCATTAGAGCTTAATTGGAAAAATTTAATAAGTTTGGGACAACCTTTTCTGGCAGACGCATTTTGGCTCCCATTAATAAACTTTTCCGTTACTCTTGACTCAGGTACATAAGACAAGCGTTGCTCCCGTCGCAATTAAACTCCCAAACGCCAGCGTTAACAGGATCACAATCGTGTGCCGCGTTTCCCCTACAAAATGTACAAGAACTTCCATTCAATAACAAATTTAAGAACGCAGGGAAACGTCTCTCCTATGAGGATTCCGCTATTGAATTTTTATAAAATTATTTCAGTCCTCACGGGTACAGACCCACACTCGTTGTGATACTAGGACGTGTTGTGAGGGCTATGAGGCGTTATGAGGGGCTATGAGGCGTTATGAAGGGCTATGAGGGGCTATGAGGAGCTATGAGGGACTATGAGGCGTTATGAGAACTTCTGAGGCGCTACGAAGGGCTTTGAGGGGTTGCGAGGGATTAGTAGGTACTAATTGGTGGTCAGAGGCGTTAATAGGGACCAATAGACCTTAATAGGGGTTGTTAGACGCTATGAGGAGCTGTGAGGTCTTGTGAGGCACTCTAGAGAATTATTTTCTTTTGTGAGGCGTTATGAGAGGTTGTGAGGCACACATGTCCTCGCTCCTTATCTGCCACATGCAGGGGCGCTGGATGCAATAATGCCACATGCAGGGGCGCTGGATGCAATAATGCCACATGCAGGGGCGCTGGATGCAGTAATTTAAATTGCTTGAAGTGCTGCGCTCTATGGAGCTAATATCGATACCTCGCGTTGTGCTCCATAAAAAAGAGCATTAAAACATGTCGTTTGAAAATTGCTGAAGAAATGAGCTTTGTAAGTCGTGAAGAGGGATGGAGTGGGAGGGGGGATGAAAAACGGGGTTGTAGGGGACGAAAATGAAAAGAAAGACGGGGAAGAAGAGTGGGGGAGATGAGGGGAATTGAGGACTGTGAGGGAAACTTCCCGTTATTGCGTCGCCAGCTTCAGTAATTGGGCAGTTTTGCACGCTCTAAACTCTTAATAAAGAAGCCGTAATAATCGATGAGTCTCTATTTTTCAGGGGCCGTGCAAGCAAATAATGCCGTAGTGGAGACTCTGAGGGAGGTCGTGTGGGGACAGGGGGAGTGGGCTCGGCACAGCAGGCTGGGGTGTTTTTGGGCTGTAAGTCCCCCGTGTTTTGGCTGTAAGTTCCCCGTGTTTTGGCTGTAAGTTCCCCGTGTTTTGGCTGTAAGTTCCCCGTGTTTTGCCTGTAAGTTCCCTGTGTTTTGGCTGTAAGTTCCACGTGTTTTTGTTGTAAGTTCCCCGTGTTTTTGTTGTAAGTTCCCCGTGTTTTGGCTGTAAGTTCTCCGTGTTTTGATATAAGTTCTACGCGCAGGGAAAACAAAGCTCGGTGTTTCACATGACCGTGCTGCGTGACGATCAGAAAATGATGATTGTCCTGATGATGGTGGTTTTGTTAAAAATCATGGCTTTGCTGGAAATTGTAATTTGTTTAAAATGAGAGGTTTATTGAGTACGACGATTTTCCTGCTGTAAATGACTATTTGCCGACAGTATCTATTTTGTTTGGGAGAATCAATTTGTTCAAACGAATAATTTTCTCGAAAATTATGGTTGGTATGAAAATGACAATTTTCCTAGAAACGATGTCAGTCGTAAAAATAAAAGTTGCGACATAAATTATGTTTTTTATGTAAATAAAGTTTTTCTAGCTCGTGATGGTTTCCAAAGAAGTTACGTTGGTCGCTGCAGGAATAAAACTTCACGAGAAATGAGACGTTCGCTCTCCCCAGACACCGTCGATGGCACCCCAGCCAGGGATGGCCCCCGCCCTCACCTGACCTGGCGCCCTCTGGCGAGGGCAGTGCCGGACGCGCCCCCAGACACACGCCGCTGGCGCACTGAGGGCTGCACGGCGATCACACCTAAAGGCCTGCAGCTTTGATGAAGCAATAAATTATTATCCTAGGAGGTGGCCTTGATATATATATATATATATATATATGTCTTAGGTGTAGGCCTCGCTGCTCATGGTCGCTAGTTAAGCATACTCTTTTCTGTTTCTTACGAGCTGAACTCTTCCATTTTTTGGGCTCCATGGTGTAGTGGTTTGTGTGATGGCCTCAAAGCCAAAAGGACCAGGGTTCGAGCCTCGGCTCAGGTGAGGCTTTTCACGTGACTGTGGAGTACTTCCCTTGGAAAAGGAAGTTTAAACCACACATTCCTCACATCCCCCACCACACCAGTAGTTGTAAGGCATTTAAAACCCAACAGTAAAACGCGTTGGAATTAATAAAGGTTCTTATTTTGTCACGTGCCGAAGTTTTTCTATTTTTTCCTACGCGCAGAATTTTTCCATTTATCCCCTTTGTTTAATTTTTATTTTTTTTTACACGCTGAACTGTTCCAACTTTAAGGATTGAACTTTTCCACTTCTTTCTCACGTGCTAAACTTTTCCACTTTTTTCTCACTTGCTGAATTTTTTCATCTTTCTCTTACGAGCTAAACTTTTTCATTTTTCTCAAGCGTTGAGCTTTTCCACTTTTCCTTATGTGCTGATCTTTTTCATTTTTTTCTTAAGTGCTGAACCTTTTCAGTTTTTCTATCAAGCGCTGAACTTTTTCATTTTGTTTCCCGAGCTGAATATTATTTCTAAAGGTACACTTCGGGTACATGAGCCATCAAATGACGACGATGTAAACGTTTGGAAGAGCTCTGCTGGGCGGCCGCTGGGCGCTGGAGAGAGACGTCGTCCTGCTGGGCCACTGAAGGTTGAGACGCACAAACCACTGAAGGTTTGTGGTGGAGTCCGTCGGTTGCACTGAGTGTTGGGGGACGTTGCCAAACTGGAAGAGTGAATGTACTAATAAAGCTGGGTGCCATATATGTATGTAATGAGCGACGACGAAGTGGAAAATGAATCTCGATAATGTAAACTTGATTAGGTAAATCTCCGAAGCTGTAATCTCTATAAGTAAATCTCCGGAGAGATAATCTCTGCAAATTCATTCTTCAAAACGGCAGTATATACAAAACATAAATCTTCCCCTTGTTAATTTCTTGATAACTAATTCTTGTAGAGTAAATGTTAGTGAAACAATCATCTATAAATAATTTTCCTAAAATTTATCCATATTTTATTAAGTGCTTAAACATTTACCATAGCTTGGTAAGAATTGTCAATCTATCTATCTATACAATACTAAAACTCTGGTCGTCTTGCTTGTTTGCTTGAAACCGTGCACACGTTTGTCTGTCGGATCTGAGTTATTTGAAATTTATACTCTCCGTTTAATTTTGTATTGTGGATACCGACTTAACGGCATAGGATATATCTCTGAGTACGGTTTGATTTTGATAAATTTTATTTGACCCAACGGGTCACGTGTGGTCTAGTAATTTCTATTTCTTTCTCAGCTGGCCTGTACCGAGACGTCATTACAGAACAAACGTCGCCACACCGTTACAAATTGCGCCAAATCTAACGTGAAATAATGTCATTTTCCCTATCCCTGATACGGACTGCCTTCTGACGCAGTCTCGCTGATTAAAAATACGGACCCAGAATCTGGACCCGGGTATTTTCTCCCATCAAATTCCTTCAGCTCGTAGGTATAAGGCTACACACCTACGCACAATGATAAATGAATAACCAAAACAGAAACTTAGCTTATCATTGTATGGTGTATGTGCTTCTGCACAGCCATGAACGGCCGTGTAAATCTTTTCAGCCTTCAATTCGAGCGTACGTACGTGGGCTGTAAGTATACTAATTCGGAACTAATAGACTTTCGAGTAAGGGACTTCAGGCTGCTGTGACGTAGAGTACATTCATATTTTTCTTGCACGGATTGGGGTATTTCTTCTGAGAAGTTATTCATTTTCCCGAGCGTTTGAGTCCTTGTGCAATAACTCGATCGTTTCAATGAAAACGAAATCTGGAAAATCGTCAGAAATCGATTGTCAAAAACTCGTACATATTTTTTATGAAGAAGAAATAATTTTCGAAGCTATATATTTTCCTCTGAAATAAATTCTTGCAGAAAGTGATTGAAAAAGGTGTCTAAAATGTTGTAATTTGAACATTCTGAGCGTATATATGTATAGGGCTACTTTCAACGAGAATCTACACAATACGCGCATCAAGGTCATCACCATTTCTGTGATTATTATTACCGTCAATAACATTATTTCTAATCAGTGGGAAGAGAACTTGGGATGAGTTCAAGACAGTCAAGCAGGTAAAAGACTCCAGTTAAGACCTACAATTCTACTGCCCCAGTGTCCGGACGGGTCATGTGAAGGCGCCACCTGAAAGCAGCAATATCTTTTAAAGAAAAAACAATGTTACACCTAACACGCTCATGTGCACCTGAAATAATGTTGTTTTGGAGCGTAGAAGCAACTTACGTAGACCAAGAGAATGTACGTATATAGACTAATTACTCTGTCCGAGGGTAGACAGTAAAATGCTCCAAAATCAGTGATAAAATTTAAAGTACCCCTTGCATGTAAAGAAAGATACATGCAAGATTTTTCAGTGAGTTCAAGGGCCATAAACCTATAAAAAGATATCGACAAAAAACGCGGCTTCAACCGATTTCAGCAGCTGAAAAAGACTGCGTTGCCGAGAGCTCTTCACAACCCACAATCTTTTCAAGACAACTGCGTCGCTTAACTCGCTCGAATTCTGCCGTGGGGTCCAAGGCTGGTATATGTATATATCATATACATATCAAATATACACACAGCAGGGCCCGGCTCTTATTAGGTCGGTTTATAGGGCGATTATTAAGTCGGTTTATAGGGTGATTACGGGCCATTAAATCACCTAGCTGGCTCAAGGGCACACTTTGCATGTTAGCCTCCGAATATTTTAAAGAAACTCCAGTACTCCGAGGTAATTATTATGCATTTCTAAAAAAAATCCATACGGGCTGAGTTCTCTTCCTTTCCGTGGGTTACTGTTCAATTGTGCAGGGACCGCCGATAGCTGCGAACAAAGTCAGTCTCTCTTGTTTTTATGTTGTTTTGGTGCTAAGTTATATATATCTTTCTTCATGACGCGGAGTCCTGTAAAGTATGCAAATCTCCATGAAATAATCCTCCATAAATTATATGTTTAAAATTGTCTCTAGCTTCTTATTTATTCGAACATCATCAATGGCTCGTTAAAAATTGTATTTAATTTCTATTTTTTCCTGTTGGCTCCGTGGTAATGTGGTTTAGCGTGATGGCCTGAAAGCAGAAGGACAAGGGTTCGAGCCTCGGCTCAGGTGAGGCTTTTCACGTGACCACGGAGTACTTCCCTTGGAAAACGAAGTTTAAACCACACATTCCTCACATCCCTACCACGCCAGTAGTTGTAAGGCATTTAAAGCCCAACGGTAAAACGTGTTGGAATTAATAAAAGTTCTTCCTCAGCTGTCCCCCTTCAGGAAACTTGCCGTACAGTCGGGCCTGTTGTTGGTGCGAAAGCACGCGCATGCGCATGGTTGGTTCGCAGGACTCGCTTCAAAGGATCGTTTTGGCACATCATTTGCTCGGAATGAAAGCGAGTTGCGTGCGCGTCTCAGGGATGCCACTGTTACTAAAGTTCCTGCAGTTAAAGTTACCTCAACTAAAGTTACCCTCCTCACTTGAGTTACCCTAGTTAAACTAACCCGAAGTAAAAGTTACCACAACTTCAGCTACCTGCGCCTAAAGTTATTCCCAAGTAAAGTCATCCTAGCTGAAGTTAACCTCACTTAAATCAATCCAACTTAGTAGTAACCTTCGCTGCATTTACCCTAACTAAAGTCACCTTCACTAAAGTTATCCTGACTGAAGTTCTAGTGCCAAAATTACCCTAGCTAAAGTTACTCTTACTGAAATCCCCTTACTTTACACGAGCCGCGCAGTCAGTGGATGCACCATCAGAAAATAGACAAAAGAAAGGAAGACAATGCACGTCAGTTCCCGTAAAAGTTCTTATTTCACACAGTCAACCTGCAACACCTGCGGTCAGCGGAGCCAATTCGGCCAGAAGCACTGGCCTGGAATTCCTCCTCACCTGCGCAGCGCGTAGTTTCCCGCGTGCGACACTGGTTATCGTCTCTACTCTTCCTTTGCCGAGAGAAGTACTCCGCCAGGGGTGTCGAACCCGGTGCCTCCAGATGTGAGGGTGAGGATGCGACCACACAGCTGACGTTTGAGAATTTAACGCCCCAGTGGATCCTGTGGTCCTTGTGCATGAGGCGGCAGCTAGTTTTCGGTACAAATTAAAATACAGCAACGGGATCAAAATGGTTAAATCGTTAACAAGTTTAACACAAACTAGTATTTTGGTGCCTCTCAAGCTCGAAAAGCTTTTTCGGAAGGTTTCAAAATTTACGAAGCTGCCTATAAAGTTTGTTAGGATTGACGAGAAGAATTTTTGTCGAGCGCCACCGCGTCGCTGCCAATGTTCTTTTGTGTCGACTTCCATCTCCGGCCTCGCAGCATCCTAACGCTAATTGAACTTCAAAGCAGCTTTTTTACAGTAAGTTTTTTCAATTTATTTCTCCAACGCACTCATTCTTTGAATTTCTAACATTTTCCTTCTGAAACTCACTTTCCCTCTCCGTGATTTATTTATTCATTCCATGTATTTCTAACGTTTTCTTCCTCACACTAATTTCCCCGCCGGTGTTTTCCCGCGACGCATTTTAGGTCAGTTTCGTCCCGGACCCCCGCAGCCCGCCCTCCAGATCACCTTGCTGAGCTGCCCCCTGTGCTCCCTGGCGCCCTGGGCACAGGGCTCATAGCTGTGGATGTACTTTCCTGCCTGCAAGCGCGAACTCTTTCCTTCCTGCCCTTGTGAACTCTTTCCTGCCTGCAAGCGAGAACTCTTTCCTGCCTGCCCTCGCGAACTCTTTCCTTCCTGCCCTTGTGAACTCTTTCCTGCCTGCCCTCGCGAACTCTTTCCTGCCTGCAAGCGCGAACTTTAGGAAATTGTGCTTCGATGAGAGAACACATGAGCCCACCCTTTGTGCCGTGATACTCACATGTGCTAGCTTACATATGGGCTGGCACACACACACAACAGCACATGCGCCGACACTCACACTTGTGCTGGCTCACTCAAATGCTGGCACACACATATGTTTTGACACACATACGTATACCTCATGTGCTGCATCACACACATCACAAGAGCTATGACACACACATGTGCTGTAACATACACATAGTTTATTTACTGACACACACGCAGCCCATGTGCTGGCACACGCATGTACTGTGACACCCAAACACACACACTTTAGCTGTGATACCCAAACACACACACGCATGTATTACGACACACAAACACACATTAGCTGTGACACCAAAATACGCACACGCTTGTGTTGCGACACTCAAACACACATTAGCTGTGACACCCAAACACACAGATGTGTAGTGACACCACCCACACACTGCAGGTGCGTGTCGGGCCCCAGTCTCTCACCACAGCTCAGCGCGCTGGAGGCAACATCGAAGAGCGGAGCCAAATCGATGCTTTTTATTCGCCCCTAAGTACACAGCAGACTTCCAGAGCGCGATACCAGCCCTTGTGTTCGGGCCGGCGCCCTTATCCAGCTCCAAGATTATAAGTGCCGTCCGTACTGAGCTGCTGTGTCGAAAAAATTATACAGTAGGAATCAACTGAAAATACGAGTCGTGAAAAACAGCCCAGAGTGAATCTTTTCCCTGCTGTGCCAACGACTGGAGTGAGACGTTTTTGTTTATGGTCTTTTGTCAGTGGTACACGGTACCCCTGTCGGTGCCTGTCTGGGCCTGTCCATGCCCATCTATTCCTTTCGGTGCCTGTTCATGCCCATCTATTCCTCTCGGTGCCTGTCCATGCCCGTCTATTCCTCTCGGTGCCTGTCCATGCCTGTCCATTCCTCTCGGTGCCTGTCCATGCCTGTCTATTCCTCTCGGTGCCTGTCCATGCCTGTCTATTCCTTCCGATCCCTATTCATGCCTGTCTATTCCTCTCGATGCCTGTCTATGCTTTTTTATTCCTCTCGATGCCTATTCATGCCTGTCTATCCCCTATTTTGACAATTTGGGTTTGAACGAAAGTAGATCATTAAATTTTATGGTAATAATTTTGAAGTAGAAGGTGAAATAACTTTTTCTTTATGCTTGGAATTTATTAGAAATATCAAAAATCTTCAGTTAGAAATTGAGATGGCATGTTATTTATTTGAAAATAACAATGTCAACTTTTGGAAAATTCGTTCAAAAATATTTTTTTAGATGACATTTGTTTGACAGTTATTTGATCGCTGTATAGAAGACGCACCTCATCAAAAATGGTGGGAAAAATGATGTTAAATCCTCAAGATGTTTTCTTAGTTATGGTAACTCTGACATGAAATAATGTTATTTTCATGTCTCCCAGATAAACCTTATCTGACAGTTTCGCTATTAGTTTAGGAATACGGACCTGGGAGTTTTCTCCTATCTATATCCTTGAGAGCGTGACAGAGAGACGGACCAACAAACCAGCCAAACAATTACTGTGCTTTAGTATATAGTGAGATTTCGAAAATAATATTTGAATATGATTGGTTTGAAAGGCTGTGGCAGACAGAAGAACTCTATTTCCGCATGAACTGATTGTCATTGGAAGCAATTTTTTCTTAGGAAGCCTGCTCTCCAATTCCATATTATTCGTACGATGCGCTTGGCTCAATTCAGAGAGTCTCTTTCGCATCAAAAAAAGACCTCGCAACAACCTCCACCTCATCCCTCTGTCTATTAGACCATCATTTAATCAAAAATCGCCATTCAGGAGAAGTAGTGGAATGGGTTGCAGCGCTTCAGTAACTCAGACTACCTCGCACTGAAAGAAAGAAAAAGAGAAGGGAATATTTAGTATGGACTATAGAAAACGAGGAATCCATGCACAAGGTGTGTTCCCGCAGAAAATTTCCCGCGCATCGTAACAACAACTTAAGAAAGAAGAGGAAAAGAGACAAAGAAGAGATTGCTAAAAAATTTGAAGGGAGTAAAGTGGGCACGAAAGACTTGAGTCCCAATAGCCATTTATAGCTGAGGCAGATTACCCATTTAACAGAACAAATTTTACAATTGCAAAATCAATGCGCATAATTGATGACCTCAGCATTCTGAAATCGTACGCTTCCCAGTTCCGCCCACAGACCGTTGGCGACGGTCCCCCTGTTCGCTGGTGATTGCGAAATAAATCAGTGTTAGAAGTTTCAAGTTGCAAGATACCACAAATTCATTCCTGTTATTGTGGGTGGTTTAGGGCGCATTTCACTTCGCTTTGTCTGCGATGATGTTTGAAAGAAAACTGATCGTTTTTCAGGCACTGGAGATGTTTATTTCTTTATGAGCCGAAACGTCTGGTTTCAATGACATCAATGTGTGTGACCATGCTGATACTTCTTTTTCTCCCAGGATACATGTCTATGTACGGCAACGTAGATTCTCTAAATATTGCAGCTTTACTACTCTAAGCACTACAGCGCAGTTTCATAATTATAAATACTATAGTACAACGACTCTCAGCGCCATAATATCACTCCGACATACCTATACTGTAGGATAACTACCATAAGCGGTATAAATGTTATGACTACTACGGGTACACCAAATAATTATTGTAAAGCATTTTAAGATTATAAAAATTGTCTGTAGTTGAGTTATGAAATTATTTCGTAGTTTATTTTTAAGTTCATAAGGTATATTTTTTATTTCAAAAACATATTACAAAAGAGAAAGAAGTTATTTAAATACTGTTGATCGAAATAATATCATGTTTTTCCATGAGAAAAACTAGTTGAAATGTAAGAGTAATTCATCATTCAAAAAAATATTGGATGTTCGTGAAAAGGTTCAAAGAAAGGTTCAAAGGTTCAAAGAAACTGGTAGAACCCGCAATCGACCTAGCCGAGGCAGAAAATGGACCATTTGGAAAGTTGAGAAATCCTCTTTGCTCAGCTAGAAAATTGGATTCAGAGACAAAACTAAATATGACACCAACGTGCTAAATCTTTCAGAAAATTTTGAGATCTTCCTCAACAAAATTTTAAAAAGTCATGAGCTTACGACCGTTCATGAAAGAATAAAAGTCAACAGATGTCACCACATCCTTAGTTTCGTGGTGGAAGGTATACTGCCCAGTTTAGTATTCTCTGAAGAGAATAAATTTGGGAAGAGGAGAGAATCGACCTCAAGTTTCCCTGTCTGTGATGGTGTGGGCTGCGATTCCAGGTACTGGACGATCTCCTCTCGTTTCTGTTCCTACGAGGGTCAAGATTAACAGCCAGCGTTACACTTCCGACATCTTAGAAGCAGAACTGTTCCCGTGAGAGCGTGCACCCTTTGATGTCGAATCTTGGACCCTTCAACAGGACTCCGCTCCACGGCTCTAAATTGACCCAACGTAGGATTCAGGTGCACCCTCCGGTGCTCATTAGCAAAGACGAATGGTCCTCGCGAAGTCTGGATTTGAGCCCGGTTCTTTTCGGGGGTGTCCATTTTAGATAGCAAGGTCTGCAGATCTCCCCATGCATCGCTGGATCATCTGACAGTTGAACTGGGTCGAGGATGAGCTCTGATCCCACACGATGCGCTCAGTGGCGTTTGTGAAGACATCCATACACGACCCAAGGATGTCATTCAAATTTACAGAGACCCTATTAAAAAAAATATTTTTCCTCATTGTTAAGGTATCATCTACCTAAAACATCATAAACTAAAATTTCATGTTGACTATTTTTACGTAGGAAAAACCTGGCAAAGACTGGGTTGACATCATTTGTCACTCTCTGTAGCTACTACACAAGTTGTAGGATAAATACCACGTGAACTATTCTATACCTGCTACAAATACTACATCGCTATGCATTACTACCATAAACAAAGCCAGTACAAATACATTAGCATAATTACCATGAATACTGTAGCACAACTATCATCAATACAATAGTAATACTACCGTAAACACTATAGCATAACTACCACACACAAATTATGTAGAACTACCATGCACACTTTAGCAATACTAAATATACACATTATAGCAACTTTGAATATAGCATAACTATTATACATACTATAGCAACAATAAATAGAATAAAATTAAACAATCTGGAACAGTTTATTACCAAAAGTGTTACATCATTTAAAGATATTACAGACGTGGAATTCTTATACTATTGCAATGAACAGTTTTATATATAGCTACTTATTAGCCCGAATAAGTTCTAAGACTTCTTGGGCATCTTACAGGACCATATACTAAGCGTACACGCACATGTAATAATACTAGTGTATTTATCTTTAGCTTACACAAGACTGACCATGTACAAAATTTATTGAGAGGAGAAGATATGATTTAAGCAGATATACACAGTATAGCACCACTAAATTTAGCATAATTACCATACACGCTATAGCAACACCAAATATAGCATAATTACCATACACGCTATAGCAACACTAAATATAGCATTACTACCATACACGCTATAGCAACGCCAAATATAGCATAACTACCATACACGCTATAGCAACATTAAATATAGCATAACTACCCTACACACTTTGGCATCACATATAATATAACTATCATAGCGCTATAACAATAATTCTACACACTTTAGCAGCACTAACTATGGCATAAATACCCTACACTTCACATCTGGGGTAATTGTTGTCTACAGATGATGTTCAAGCTCCCACGAGTGAACGAGTTAACAATATTGAACATTGTTTCAGTTTTTTTTCGAAAGTTCATTCGTAGAAATACATATTTTGATGAAGGGATTTCTTCTGAAAAATTAATCAGCTTACGGTCACTTCTTGTAGTTTTTAAAAATAAAAAATTTCTACGAGCCAGAGAGCTCCAAAAGTTTTATCACGAGGAAATACGGTAAGAAAGTCAGTCTGCGTGCTGAGTGAGGGATTTGGAAGCTTCAGAGCTAACATTTTCAGTGGTTAAATTTGAACTTTTTTTCGGAAACTAAGCTCATTTAATCACAAACAAAGCTGCGAGGAATTAAAGCTCTAGATTAAAAGCCAGCAAATTACTTTTCTGGTGCTCATTGCTGCTTAGTTAGCGGAGATCGAAGGCTGAAGCGCTCGCCGACTGGTGTTCAGTGCGAATTGTGTTCACGGTAACTCGGCATCGGAGATACCCCCTCTGGTATAGAGGATCACCCAAGAAAAAGTTGGTCGAAAATTTATGAAGTACTTGATGCATCTACGTAACGAAGTAAAAAATAGCCACATGTCCTTTCAAGGGTCTTTGTTCCACTTTTGTAACATAAAGTAACCTGAAATGTGAGGCATAAATATTTTCAACACAGATATGCCATAGATATTTTCAACACAGATATACCATAAGTACTTTCAACGGCGTGATGATACTTCTTTATTGTGCAGCCCTGTACTTATGATTCTGCATATAGATTCCATGAACATAACATCGTTTAAACAATCAAAAAAACATTTCGCCTAAGCTCGCACGTCGCTGCTTGCAAAAATTAATCTTCTCCTGAACACTAATCTAATAATTCCAATTTATTTACGGTACTCATGATGCGTTTCGCTGCTACTTCAATCGTTGAGTTTTGACATACATAGAGCTGATGATGGCAAGCGCATGTTTGGCCGACTGTCCAGCCCTTACCAAACGTGTCCTCGCTCGAGCTTTTCAAAGCCAATCCTGGATGGCAACGCAAGCTTCTCACGCATTCAAAGCCGCACGTCCTTCCTGGGGTACGCGCCTCACGCTCAGGCAAAACATGCACGTAAGACTTACGGCGACTACTGCAGCTGCAGTATATGAACTCGTAAGGTCGGTCAGCCAGTCAGTCAGTCAGTCAGTCAGTGAGTCAGTGAGTCAGTGAGTCAGCCACTCAGTCAGTCTGTCAGTCAGTGAGTCAGTGAGTCAGCCAGTCAGTCAGTCTGTCAGTCAGTGAGTCAGTGAGTCAGTGAGTCAGTCAGTCAGTCAGTCGGTCATTCAATTAGTCAGTCGGTCAGTCAGTGAGTCAGTCAGTCGGTCAGTCAATTAGTCAGTCGGTCAGTCAGTCAGTCAGTCAGTCGGTCGGTCTTTTTGGGCTCGGGAGTTATCAGAAAAATTCTACTGGTTTTACTCCCCATGGAAGGGGATCGAGTGCCATGGGGGAATAGAGGTGGGGTGGGGTGGGGACTGTAGCGTGACAGAGAGAGCAATAACAAGTTGCCCTCTCCCTCTCCCCCTTCCACCTCCATCTCACCCTACTCATCGATCGTAACGACCGGGTAGGGGCCTTCGCGAATTGTGCTTAGTTACTAGCAAGAAAAAAGACTGCTAATCGTTAGCACTCCGCACCAGTGACTTCTGTATCTGTGATTCCAGAGCAGATTTTTCTGGCGCACCCGAGTCATTGCTATTTTTTCGCTTTTTCTTGCGTGGCGTGCGATAGTAGATCATGCGAGCGTTCGTTTTTCTTGTACGTCTTCGTGCGTTTTCTCTTCTGATTTTTACGACCACTCTTGATGGCAGGAATTAGCGAAGATGACCCTCTTTTTGCAGCAATTGCTGTGGCTGATATATTGCGCTGATTTTACTTCTTGCATTCAGTGCACACGTTCAACGAACGCTATTTAATCGTAATTACCAGTCCTGTATTGGGGGCGCGGCTTGTACATATACTCGTACGATAATAGTTTCATAGTATTTGTTTTCATTGGAAGTTGGTTTATTGGCCTCACCTATGCACATCTGTGGTGATGTTATACGTTGACGCTAACAATGATTATCTCGAATAAGTGTTGTAAGCCAAAACCTATTCATTGCTGAATTATTGACCAAGGCTTTCCCCTCAGTCTATTTTGCACCAACCACAGCTCATAAAAAGTTCAAGAGAAAATCTTTGTACCTCTCGGCTTCTTCCCTAACAGGTTACATGTTAACCTCTTCCCTGGCAGATTAAAACGGAAGGTTAACCTTTCCCCCAGCAGGTTGAGACAAGAGGTTTACCTCTTCCCTGGCAGATTAAAACGGAAGGGTAACCTTTTCCCCAGGAAGTTGAGACAAGAGGTTTACCTCTTCTTTGGCAGATTAAAACGGAAGGTTAACCTTCTCCCCAGCAGGTTAAAACAAACTGCGTACCTACTCCCTGCACAACTAAAATGAAATTTTAGCCTGTCTCCCGGCAAATTGAAACGGAAGCTCAACCCGTCGCTCGGTGTGTCGTTTGACTGAAGACGCGTTGTACAGGGATGCAGGTATAAAAAGCGTCTAATGCGTGAGCGCATTCGGCCATGGGTAGCTGTGCCCTGAGAGATCAAAGAACGTGGTGAGTACCATTCTTTAAGTGAAGATTTGACGAGTTTGTGCGTCCAAGGTTTTCTTTCATTTACGCTCGTCGGATGTGAGGTATTGGTGGTGTGGGGCTGGGGTGATCATTTGGGAGGCACAATCTGACGCGATGAATGACCTGGTCGCGGTATCCTGGCGAAGGTTTGGCTTAATGAAAGATGGCAAGGTTTGATTCGAGATTGAAATTGCTCAGCAAATAAATAATTTTTTAACATCAATGTGGTGTTTAGCAGCCCGCTTCTATTGTATTTGTCCTCGAGTACAACGTCCACTTACCCTCACCAACACGACAATACCCCCATTACCACAGCCGTAATACATCACCACTAGCGCTACAATACCACCATCACAGCCACCACTATCACCACCTGCGTAAGCTCACCACAATGCCCCACCACCCCTGCAAGACCACCATCATAACCACCACCACCGCGCCCCATAATTACTCCATAAAGTTCAATTAGCTCCTCCAAGTAGTCCGGCAAAATTCCCCCAGAATTTTCCCTGGGAAATTTTCTGAAATTTTGCATCATCATTTGCGCTGCAGCTGTAAATATCGGCCGGACGTTGTGGCTCTGGTACTGGTGGTACTCGTGCGCCATGGTGGTACTAGTGCTGTGGTGGTACTGGTACAGTGGTGGCACTGGTGCTGTGGTGGTACTGGTGTTGTGGAGGTACTGGTGTTGTGGTGGTACTGGTGTTGTGGTGGTACTGGTACAGTGGTGGTACTGGTGTTGTGGTGGTACTGGTGTTGTGGAGGTACTGGTACCGTGATGCTACTGGTGCTGTGGTGTTACTGTGATGCTTAGTACACTGGCCTTTTTTGTTGCATTAGAAAATAATTTTCTCAATGGCTTGGAAAGGAAAACATTATTTCGTACCAAAGAGAACAGAAATCGTGTCTATTGTTATT
>VOMN01021813.1:0-20869 GCA_014899125.1 Orchestia grillus | reverse complement strand
TCGGCCAGGGGTAGGATCAGCGCCCTGAACAGCGAAAGCATGGGTTTCGATTCTCATGCCCTGAAGACTCGCAGGATCCAATCAATTTTCCGCTGGCATTTTTTGACTGTTAGGTCGATATGTTCTCGGAATCGTCAAAAATCAGGAGCACCGATTGCATCGTAATTCTGAGAAACGTTCTGTTCATTATCATATCCGGCATCACTCAAGTATCTGTTTAGCACTGAAAGATTCGTATAAGCCGTCTCTCTTGACCTACATTCTCTCCTTATGGTCAAGAAATATTGATTGCTACCGGGAAGACGGGGAGTTTTGCATGGTTCCCCCATTGGACGTCGTCTGCATCATAAGCGACGAGTCTGTCGTCGCTAACTCACTGGGACAATCGACTTTCCGTGAAGTATAATGGTCACTCCTCACATTGGAAAATATATTTTTGTATATTACACTCAGATAGTGTGAGCAGTCATTACGTGAACTGACTGTAAAAATTTCAGGCACTTCTCGAAATGACTGAAATTTGCCATTACATGATATGATATAACTGATCATATTACGCTAGTTGTCAAACGTAACCAAAACGTAACCAAGTGTAATCAAAACGTAACCAAACGTAACCTAACAAAACGCAACCTAACCTAACTAAAAACCTAACAAAACCTAACCTAACTTTGCCTAGCTTAACCAACGACTGAGTGAACTAGTCACTCACGTAAGGCCTGAAATGTTTAAACACTTGCCTGATTTCACTATATTCCTCGTTTGGTCATTACCCGTAATGACCTAACACATCCGACTATGACCGATTTCCCTATCCGACAGTAACGTACACACTGCATGGGCCTGTAACGTACACACTGCATGGGCCTTTAACGTACACACTGTATGGGTCTGTAACGTACACACTGCATGGGTCTGCAACGTACACTCTGCATGGGTTTTAATTAACACTAAATGTTATACGCAGTGATCATACTCTCGCATTTCTTCTCGTAGGCCGATAGTCAAATAAGCTATTGACAATAGGATAATCTACGACCTACATCGTTTGTATCCACACGGATCCAAGCACCAGAGCTCCTTGAATATTGAGGCCCGCCAAATGCTGCTCAATTTAGTGGTGACCTGCCAAGGAGGAGCGAAATTAACCACCTCTGAAAAGGATGTGGTGTTGCTCGAAGTCTTTTTAAAGTCGTTCTTTGACACTTCCCACGGCTTGCATCCGTTCTAGGTTTTTTTACAGCACTAGAAGAAACGTCAGAGAGAATACAGTTGTTTTCAAATTGCTTCAACGTTTGTTAACGTAAAATTTACCCTTTCAGTTTTCGCTCCACCAAAGTGAATCAAATTAATATTTTTTGGTGAGAAATGCAACTAATTCTTTCATTAATTTATGTTTATTTATTTGATGGAGTACGTTTTATTAACTTTCAAAATCCCTTGCGGAAACGAAGGAACATCAGTTCCAGGATCTTATTTACGCTTTGAGTTTTATTCTTGCAGAAGGTTAGCCTCCTGAAATCATTTACTCGCAGTCGTTTAATATGGCATTCGCGTATCACAAAAAGGTGTGCGTATCCATTAAATGAAGACATCAGTCAGGTTTATTTAGCCTTCCCCGTCTCTCTGCGCAGGTCAAGAAGAATGAGACACCACGTGGCGGGCACATGTCGCGGCGCTGTGGGCTGCATTGTAACAAGTCTCGGAACGAACTGCAGCGCTGGCGCCAGGCTTCGAGAAGCAGCTGGAGAAAGCTGCATACTTGCACCGGAAATTACTGTACCGACTGGGATGCAGGCTACATACTCGTCTGCTTTGTCTTTTAGAGTGCTGACTGCACTGTGATGCGTGCAGTGTTTCTTGGAAAGCTCTCGTTTGTACCGACCACTATGAGGGGTACTCAGCACAGGCCGCCATTTACGTCAAGTAAACTGTGTGTTTAGTCCGCTCACTGCAGACGATAACCAGTATCAGGTGTAACTTACTCTCTGTAAGCAGCATTCAACAAGGCTTCCGCTTTCCCATGTGGGCTCAAATCCGCTTCGAGCTGTTGACATAATTAAAGCTAAAAGCAAACAATTCGCTTGTCTTCCCAGGATCGAACGCACAATGTTGAGAATTTTGCACTCATCACTTCTGTCAAGTTCCTTACAATTCCTGTCTCTTCGAGCAACAATCTTCGTATTCTTTTACATTAGTACAATGCAGCTGTGAGAGCTAGGAGAAGATAAACCTGATGTTTGCAATGTGTGCAGGTCAGCAGATGTGAGAACTGCAGTTGGCGCCTGCCAAACAACCCTCGGTTGAAAGTCATCAAGGCAGACGCATCCCACGCAGCCTTCTACGGCAGAGCTCAGTTTGGACTCGAGAGGAGGGTTATTCATGATCCACAAATTAGAACAGACGACTTCACTACGGGGTCAACGCTCTGGGCTTTATTTAGTGTGACAGGTTGTTGCTAGAAAAAAACATGCATGACTGTGTTCTTTTCTTAGAAAAGTTTAGGAATAAAATAGAGTAGGCAGGAAACCGAGAGTTCAGGACCTGCTTTCAACGACATAGAGCAAAAGTATTTTGGTGTTGTAGAACTGATGTAAGTAACTTCGATCTATGGATATCTCTCAAGTTTCAATGACAAATTATTGAAATGACAGGGAGTTCTGTGGGGTTGATGAGAGGTAATAATTTATGTTTCATCGACGCAAAACATGAATCCATTTCTGTTGTTACAAAAATTAACTACAATGGCAAGGTCAACACCCAACTTGATCACATTTTGCAGAGAAATTTCAGTTGCGTTTCCCGAACGAATAATGATGAAAAATCGAAATTTTAAGCAATTGGCTTCAACAATCACGCTTTTGATGAAGCACCTCAATTCTCAATGCCATTTTGATGTCACTTCAATAAATCGCTCGAGCGCTGTTCCTCATGCATCTTGCTACAAGTCCTGCCATACAGTGCCACATTTTACCCTCAACTAGCGAGCCTGTGCTGCGTAATTGTTTCTTGGGATTTTCTGCAATCGTGCGACCGAAGCGAGATCCTAAAGTGATGCAACACCAAGTTCCACCTGACCTTGGTCACGCGAACACGCAATTGGCCTATGAAACTACGTAAGAATATAAGATAAAATGTAAAACAACTGATTTACCAACGTATACACGTGTGCTAGACAACAAATTTAGAATGTCAGTTATTGTTTTTCTATCTTATTTTTTTCCCCTTCACCCAAATCTAGTATAACTTTCCTGAATGTTGTCTGAAGCTCAATTTTACCTTTTATCTTGCTCTTAAAAATATAATCATCCCCTAAAACATAGGAGTACGTAGCTCTAAGACGCGACGTTATATCTAAAACTCATTAAAAGTGTTAAATTTTATTCTTTCAGAACGATTTTTTCAGTACATTTACATCTGAGTTAAAATGAGACGTGCCCAAAAACGAACTCTCTCAGGTGTTCATGTGCCATCCGCACTCACGTATTTCGCACGGCAACACGGGCCGATCGTCGGATACGTCACTCTCTGTAGGACGTCCGGCTTCCCACAGCTCTGATATAGCTTGACGTCACGTGTGGAGTTCCTCAAGTACGATGCTTCACAACCGTCTAAGTTTGTTGTCCTGCTGTTAGAGCAGCGCCTCTAAATCTGACTCTAGGTAAATAAACCAAAAGCACGTGCATTGGTGCTGCGATGGCCTCGACCCTCTTTCGCGGAAAGCATAGATACAGCTTCAATAATGACATATGATTTTATTCTTGAAATTCAGGCTTGAACTTTTGGCGTGCGAGTGCTTTTTAAGGATTAAAAAAAAAATCTGCGATTTAATTGAGAAAAATTATTTGTGCAGTGTATATATTTCAATTTTCACCATCAAATACGTTTACCTATGTAAGGTTTCTGCTCAAATACTATGAGTAAAACTTGTTGATTATAAATTTTGAATTAGGATTTCTTAATAAATTGTTTTATGGAAGAGACTGAAATTCTATCGAGGAGTTTGCAGCTTTGTTACAGCTATTGCATCAACGATAACACCAAGCTAGATTTGGATCTAATGATAATTAATCAAATAGTTACGAAAATTCTATTTTTAACACGATCTTAAATTATCTTACAAAAAAGCAGTCTACCCAATTCTACATGACATACCCGTTTTAGTCCCCACTCCTTAGTGATCTTGTAACACAAGACGATTCAAAACCAATGAAAAAGGGAAAACTAAAAACTTTGCCGACGTTACTTAGTGTTCTCGAAATACGTACATCACCATGTTCAGTGGGTCCTCGACTTACAATCTTCCCTTCGCTTACAAAAAACTCACTGTACTCGTAAAAATTTGTCAAAAAATTCGCTTCCACTTACGAATGAAGCTAATTCTTATTCGTACGTAAGTAGAAATTAATTCGTTCGTGAAATAATTTTTTTGACCAATTCTTATTCGTATGGCGAGTTTTCGAAAATGGACGGATGTTCGCAAGTGGAAATTCCATCGAAAGACCCCTGAAAAATAAGAAGTAATTAACTTCATCTGCCCAACTCATTTCGCCAAATACTGCCTGAAAGCTTTTATTTAGGGGGAAAGAGCAATGTTCTCTTGTCAGTGTTGACTTAACATCCGATAAGTGGTCAAAATATAAGATTTCTTCAAGCACGGACGATGAATTGCTCAATTACTTTTACTTATAATTTCAAAATTTTGTGATTATCATCACATTACGCTGAACGATCAGCGAGCATATTAAAAATCCCAATTAGAAGTTTCAACGGAAGTTTACGTTTCACATCAAGGTTTTGGTCACTGTTGAAAATCCGGCATGTATTGTATGTGAGTTATTTCAGAATAAACAACCTCTCTTTCCTTTGTTTCTTCTCATTTTGGTGTCGGTCCATGTGTGATATCTTTCTCCTCCTTAGACTCTCATTTGAGGGCCCTCGTGAGTTGTACAGGACCTCACTGTGCTTGAAGCTCGTCTGTATGCGGACAGCGCTCTTCACAGTGACACTTCAGAGTCTAGAAAATGTCGCCTGGTGTGGTTGACTCATTTTCAATTTCGTAATAGGGAAACCCGTAACAGGGCTTCTATGAGTTTGAACGTCGTGCTCTCTTTTGAAATCTTAAAATTATCCCGTAAATTTAAGATACTATATGAATTAAACAAAATGATGTTGAATTTTGGTTTTAACTGCATTGAATATAAGTATGTACATCATCTTAGTTGACAAGTCAATGCCATACCCTGCCTAACGCAGCTAAGGCCACCTTGAGCTCAGAAGTTTAATATCGTTTGGAGCTATACAATTAGAATGCCTTTTAAAACTGATACTTAAAAGTGCATAAATAATACATTACCTTGAGTAACAGGGATAGCCATTATATTTGGCTCCATAATTGATTTCATTTAATAGGGTTATACTGATTGGATGTAAAACGGACTTAGTCAACATTTTACGGCCTTCAACCAGGAAATACAAATGCTTAAATGAATGAAGTTTTTGAAATTAATATGACTAACGACGTTATATCGCAGAATGCATGATGTGTTTATCAAACTTTATTCGAAAGAAGACGATAAATGTTATCATCGCTTAAGCCTTTCCGGAATACGATTTTACTAAGCCTAATATGATAATGTTACTATAAATTTTACCATTCCCTTAATGATATATTTTGCAGTGTTCGAGATTTCAGAAGTTCATGTTATTTTATCCTCCACTTTTGTAAAAAATGCTTAATTCTGAGCGGTATTAAACTTACTTTCACTTCCAGTAGTGGTCCTTTCATGATCAGCTATGTTTTTTAATTTCTTTACGTATAAGTATATAAAATTGTCAATTAATTGCATTGAATGTTTGTACATCATCTTACTTAAATGTAAATTAATTGGAATCGTACATTTAGAATAGATATAAGTAATTATAGACCCAATATAAATTTAGCAAAGTAAGGAATTTCAAAAATACTATTTTCAGATCAAAACGTATTACTGCGTTGAGGTAACTCGACCCAATCACAACAGTATTTTCGAGTAGATAATTACCAGAATTATGATACTAAGCTAAGGCGCGCTTCACCCGTTTCCCAACACACGCTTCATTATCCCTTCACCGGGAGGCGCAAGTGTAAGTAAGCATAACCTTGTGAGTACTCCACCGTTTCCTGTGTGGGTATCCCAAATGTTCTCCCCCAGTTCGAGATGTAGTATTTCTCTGCACACTAAGCTCTATTTCCTGCGCAGCTGTGAGTGAGGCTCCCGTTGATCAATTGCCCATTGTAAGAGGGGCTGTCCAGGGTCTGAGGACCTCTGTGTGCTCGAGGCCACCGACTTTTTCCCTTCTTAAAGTTACAAACGTTTCAAGTTAGGTTATGTTTGTGGCATATCATAGGCTTAGAGAGCGATTCGTCGTGTATAATTCAGTAATTTTTACCTGTTGGCCGAATACTATAGTATATTATATTATATTATAGGGATATTTGAGAGTCGCATATAGGCTACGCTGGAGGAAAATCCTTGCAATTCGCCCTCAACACCAAAATTTGGACGTCTTAGTCCCTAATTACCGCATGACACAATACGTCGCTGTCATTTTAATGTTTCATCTATTATACCATGTTGTATGACCCTTCGAATTAAGGAATTTTTTTTAACTGACCATGATATAAAAAATAAAGCTGGTTTGGCGCATGAGTAGTAGTATATATTTGATGTTTTCTTTAAACACGTTCTTTTGCGTGAAAAATTGCGTAGGGATGCACTTTTTCTTGGAATGGAGGCTATTACTTGGATCCACATTTATAACATTCATGTACTTGAAGGCGCCAGCGAAGAAATTGTTCTTGAGATTCATATCATATAATATTTGGGATTTGCTATGTGGCGCTCTTCAATAGGTTCAATTCATCTCTTGAAATCCTTCCTTAATTGGCTGTATAGATTTTCTGGAAGTTTATGTAAAACGCTCACAATAAATATGATCTTTAGACTGAGTGATATGTTTAATTTAACAATTTGGTCAAACTGCCTCATCATTTTGCTCTGTTCATTCTCAATTTCAAATTCAGAGGTTATTTTTTGCCATTAATGGCTTGTTTGAAATGAAACGGATCTTTTTATTCGTGGTGCGGTTAAATGATACTGATGCCCTAGTCAATAATGAGGTTCATTTAAACATAAGATAAAATTCACAAATGTTATCGTGAAATCATCCATTTAATCTTCCATGCAGAAACTTATTGCACTCTAGGGTCATATCTAATCTAAAGTGAAAATTTCAGAACAGTAAATATCATTAAAATGGGTCAGGGTGACCGGGTTTATTTCAAGTAACTGGCAAGTGAAGTTATATATACGCCATTACTTCACTGGGCTACTGAATTTGTTATTTATACATAGTTTTGTATCACGAAAATATTGCCTTTTTGCAGATCAAAAATAAAAAAGAACATTTGTGTCATATTTAAATGACTTAATGAACAGGGTGTTATATTTTAGTCAAACTTCAATGTCAATTTGCCGTTTTAAGTCATCATTTTATGTTTACAAAGCTAAGAAATAACATTAATTTTTTAATGGATTACTAGGATTATATATTTTCCATTATTTTTGGTGGGTTTATTTACGACTTACGGGACTCAAGATGCTCAGTGTGTAAGGAATTTTATAGTTGAAAAGTAAATTGAACCTAATTAAATATTCGTGAAAATTCTCCCAGGCCACGTTCTTCAATGTTCTGAAATCGGAATGGGTGGAACTGAATATGTTCTTCCAACCTATGCACTTCCAGTATCTTTAGATAGTAGGAAGTCTTGTGCCTGTATTAAAAGATATTTCAAAGTTACACTTCATTTGACTGCATCTCTCCAGATTACACTAAGCAGTACTAGAGTATTCTATTTCGAAATACCAAATGCTCTCTTCTCTTCTAAACATAAAAAGTTCTTGTATTTTTCACTAGCAGGAAGCCTGTGGTCGGGGAAAAATAACTATATCAAAGTCAAGCTTCATTTTACTGGGTCAAGATTCATCCATGCTGCAAAGACTGGGCCAAATTCGAACTTCATTTAATGATGGTATATACTGCTGCCCTAGCCACTAATGGGATATTCTTCGTTGAAGACGAACGCCCTGATCATATCGAGAGCGACTGCAGGTTTGTCCTCCGGCACCATGTGTCCGGCACCTCGGACGGTCAGGAAGTCAAGGAGCTCGTACCTCTTCACGAAACCACCTACTTGTACGCCTGAGTACCACTCCCTGTGGTCTTCGACCAGCTGCAACGAACATGTAATTATAAATTATCCAAGTACACCTGGATAAAGGATAATGCTAATAATTCAGTGATTGGTACATAGATAAGCACTTGCTGGAATGAACGATCAGCATAGCAAGAATCCAATGATGGTATATAGTGAGGAAATTTATAGCAGCTATGATGAGCAAGCAATCATTTCTATCAAACAGTTTTTAGGGTGTGGATACGATACATACTGGTGTACATTTTCTACATTCTTGAAGGGGCTAACTAACAATTCTCCAGAACTCGTGAGAGTATCTCAAACTACGAGTTCAGTAGTGGATTAATTTCTCAGTGAAAATTAGGAGACGGAATCACCATAAAGAATCACCAGATTCTTGTGACCTCCAGCTAGTCAAAACTAGTATTTTCTGAGACTATAATTTCAAAGTCACCGAGTATTTTATGAGTTAAAATACATAAATTCATTATGCAGTATAACTCCATAGAAAAATCTTTCAAGCCAAAAAAACATTCAAACGAAGAAATTTGAGCTTAAAACAGACTTCATCGAGGGTCTTTCCTTGGACTGAGGAGTGTAGGATTATAAAGACCAAGCGAGCAAGACTTTTCGCCTCGAATACGGACACTTAGTACGGACACTTAGTACGGACACTTAGTACGGACACTTACATAGTACGGACACTTAGTACGGACACTTAGTACGGACACTTAGTACGGACACTCACAGGGAAGTCCAAGGAGTCGACGAACCACTGGTCCCCAATGAAGTTACAAGCCATATCCCAGTCGCCGTTGTAGACCAGGCCTCGCACCCCGGCCGCGGCGAGCTCCAGGTACTGCGCCCTGACGTCATCGTACACTCGGGTGTACAGCAAGCTCACCTGGGTGCGGTACCAGCCGTGAATTCATGTCACTCACGTGGTTCTGTGTCGTGCTTGAAGAACGTGTTGTAGTTTTGTCACTCTTGTAATGAATAATCTAGGCGAAAATTTATTTTCAATGTGAACACTCGCGCCTTCATAAAAAACTTTGCCTCTGAATGGAATGGATCTACAGTTACGGTCGTTCTATAGTCTATAAGATATAGCCCCACAACAGCATACCTGTCGGTTTCAAAAACCCTAATTATTCGTAAAATCTCAATAGCTGATCCATCAATATGACAAAATAAAGATGATTGTCCTGCACTTGCTGAAGGAAAACTTCTTGAATTTTTCTCCCACCTAGCGACTTCTTTGCAAAATAACGCGTACAAAGTTATTTGAAATTGAATTGATGCCCCGTTCTAAGGAAGGACAAGAACAAGATCAATCGATCTCTTTGAAATTCTAGTTTTTGCATCAAGTTCCACAGGTTTTCTTTCCACACAAGTTCAGCACATTGTAACCATTTCAAATGAGGAGCCCCCACTCGACTATAATATTTGAAGAGGTCTATAATTGTAGACGGCGTCACTGACCACGTCGCTGCAGACGGTCCAGTCCCTGACCGTGTCGGGGATGTGGAGAGCGGCCCTCACTTCCGCACTGTTGAGGTAGAGGCCCTCGGTCGTGTAGTCCAGGCAGGGGGGGTCAGATCTTACGTCCCTGCTGCTGCTGCTCAGTTCAGAGATGAGATTAAGCCAAGCTTTTGCTGGCCTTTGAAGTCTGGCTCGTTTGGTGTGCATTCTGACAGATTTTTTAGCGCACGCACGTGGGCACGATTATATCTGAGGCCCCGTCCAACTGTGAGATTCATTTTGTATATTGTACTATATTTATGCATCATAGTTAGTATGTACTCGTATTGACCATGTCCTCGCCGTTCTCCCGTCACGGATGCGCAGGGACCAACAACGGTCAATGTGTTGCCCTGCAGTTTGTGTTGCCCTGCAGTTTGTGTTGTCCTGCGGTTTGTGTCTCTCTGCGTTTTGTGTTCCTTGCAGTTGTGTTGCCCTGCAGTTTGTGTCTCACTGCGTTTTGTGTTCCTGTATTTTGTATTGCCCTGCAGTTTGTGTTGTCTTGCAGTTTGTGTTACCGTGCAGAATATGCTGCCCTGTATATATATACATTTAGTCACCAAAGTAATGGACTGTCAGCTATTTTTAAAACCACTCTGACACCAAGCAAAAATGACGATAATGTTACAACGCTTTTCAAGCATGGTGATCAGTGTTATCTCTGGTACAGGCGTGTATTTATATTCTTCAAATTACGACGTATTTTCCATCTCCAGCGAAGCACAACCCTTAAGAGCAGTATTACAATATTCTTATTTTGCTTTACACTAATCTTATACTACCCGTGAGAATCAGCCTAAAAAAATTAATTGTGCGAAATAAAAACCACTCAAAACCTGCACTCACGATTATGTTAGCTGAAATTACTTGGAGTAATTGTTTTTGATCTTCTTCTTTACACTTCTACAGATGAAAATAACGAGACTTCATTCATTTTAACGGAGTGCATGAAAAGGAAGAGGTCTAATTCATGGGGAACGAATGAAAATAAAGACATCTTAATCCTATTAAAACCAGTACCTGATGACGGAATTCTTGCGGAACAAATTCCTCTTGCTAGCGGCCATCGGAGTGAGTGAGGTGTCGGCAGCTAGGCCGGCCGTCTGGCAGTCCCCGTAGAGGCTGTAGGCGTTCAGACCTCCGTTGTACACAGCGTCGTAGATCCTGTTCACCTGGAATATATAAACGTCCCTCTTGCCGTCAAATGATCCTCGTATTTCAGTACTACCCAGCGCAAAATAGTCAAATTTCAGGGTGTTTTCTGAAGCTACATTAATTATTATTAATTAATTAAGCTATTAATTTGCCACTGCTTCATCGCTCGCTTCAGGCCCTCGCGAGAGTTAATTCCCGAGTTAGGCTTATTCCGATTTTAGGGTAATTCTATAATTTGGCTAATTGTAAATTAACTCGATCATTTCATTTAGTTTATTCTAGAGTTAAGCTAATTGCACAGTTAGACTCATTCCACACTTATACTGATTACATTTTAAGTTTATTTTAGAATGTCACTTGTGAGGCTGACGCAATTGATGAAACTTTTCAATTATCTTCTTACGCATAACACGCATCACGTTTGTGAGTCGCTGCATTGAGAGAGCTGTGTGGGAATCAGTTTTGCCCTGTATATACATATTTGATATTCTTTTTGTGCTATGCTCATCACGTTATGAATAGCCAAATTTACGACTAACGGTGTCGGAAGGAAATGCATTCTGTCTTGCAATTTCCCAAACAACTACCGTAAATGATGAACCCAAAGAAATTAAGGATCTCATGTAAGGAAATTCATAAGTTCTTTCATGACTTGCTATTTCAGAGGTGCATATTACATCATACTACATAGTAATGCACCCCACAAAAAGTAGTGGGACAAATGATGTTATTTTCTTAAGATACCCTCTTATTTACGGTAAATCTGACATGGAATATCGTTATTTGCAGTATCACTGATACCGACTACCTCTTCTGACTGTCTCGCCGATTAGTTATAAATACGGACTCGGAAATTTTCTGCTATATAAATCCTTAAGAGCGTGGCAGAGAGACGGACGGACCAACCAAGCAGAACAGGGCTATTATTATATAGTGGGATTATTTCATGTCAAATCAATATACACGGCGACAAACTCAGCTAAAGAGTTTTAACATGAATTGTGGTATTTCGCACTTGAAGAATTGATAACTAGAGAGTGAGAACTAAGTAATTCATTTTTCTGTGAGTTAGAATGGTACTCAAGTTGTCTCGATGTATGTGTGTCGTGCTCATTTAATGCACGGTCTGATTTGTGTCCAAAATTTCAGTTCTACGTATTCAAAATATGAGCTCTTGAGTAAAAGGTAAATAAGGGCGAAGTAAATATTGAAGGCACAAATCAAATCCTGTGCAAAACAAGCACGAGCTGTGTGGGTCACAGCTTACCTGCATTCCCTTCCTCCCCCAAACAGCGCCTGCTCGCCACACGCAGTAGCGCCAAGCTACGTTACGTATTTGAGGGTCGCAGCACAGGCATGTAGTTTAAATGAACATAATATTCAACTCTTCACAGCCCAGAAAGGCGACATGGTCCCGTTTCAAACCCATGTTGATAGTTTTCGTAAGAAGCAAAAGGTAGCTTTATTCCCCGTTAGCTTTTCACACAAGCCCAAATGCAGCCATATCTCATGATTTGATAACAGCCCAATGTTGCTTACTCGCTTGGTTGCTTGCTTTGTCCTTCCTCCCGTCACGCTTTTAAGGATTTAGATAAGAGAAAATTCGCGGGTCCGTATTTCTAATAATCAGCGAGACTGTCAGGGAAGGCAGTCCGTATCAGTGATACTGCAAATAACAATATTTCACGTCAGATTTACCGTAAATAAGAGGGCATCTCAAGAAATTAACATCAGTAGTTGAAAATACACAGTCTCTAACAGCCTAGTAGTTGAAAATATAATTTGGGCCCTGGTCACGAGAAGGCACTGTGTGCAGCACATACCTCGTTTCCACATTGCAGTGAGTGGTTCGAGGCGAAGTTACAGGTTCGTTCCCCCGCTACTCCTCCGCAGCAGTCGGTGACCACACTGTCCCACAGGCTGAGGGGGCGTAAATTAAGACATTCAATCTACTAATTACTTCATAAATCCATGCGAATGAATGTGTTCTATGAACACCCTATCTACTGACAGTCATCACAGGAACTTGAATTCAGAAATATGGGTAGGGGTAATGGTAATTATTTTCCTGTTTTCATTTCTTCTTTGGAAACTATTTTTATAGCAATTTAATTGTTCATTAGGTTATTTGACCAGGCTGTTGATTTTTTCATAGTTTTTAAGAATTCATTTTAACACAAGTTCGCGATGCTCATGCGTAGTAAATACTACGCAATATTTAGCAAAACAAATTTACTACCAGTTTTGAAAAAAGAAAATGAAACCAAATAGAAACTATTAAAAATTAATTTCCGATTTATCTCTACATTTGTGCAATTTATTCAAGAAGCCCTACCATTTTTGCGAGTAGGGCTCGATTTACGAGGAAGATACGGTTTACACTTCTGACCTCCGTGTTTTAGAATTCTTACATATTATTAGGGACAGTCTGCTCATTTACGAATGTAGTGCGGCGGTAAAACTGCCTGTTGGATGTTAGGGTTTGAGGACATTATTTTTCTTTTTGTCTTTCACTTACTAATTTGATTGTATCATTTTTCAACGAGGTAATTACTCATTTCTGATCTAAATATTGATTTAGTTTTACACAGTAATGATGATGGATCTTCTACAATCCGAAACGTTCATTCTCAACATGATATTCATCGTGACACTGGTCCTCCCTTTTTTTCTGGAACCAATATTCCTAAGAAATCAATCCACATCTCTCAAGAAGAAAACACCAACTCACAGAGAAACGAGCGTTGGCAAAAACATGGAATAAACAACTCTGCGCTTGTCGTGAAGTGATCGACTTACTCCTGGCCTACCAAGCCGTGGTAGTTGGCGAAGAACACGAGGCTGTTGTCGTTCATGTCATAGCTGGAAAGGCCGTTGCCCACAGCGAAGCCCTGGAAGTTGATGGGGTAGGTGTCGTTGTTCTGGACGATGAGCACCGACAGAGTGGGCACGTAAATGCCTCCGTAGCTCTCGCCCGTCACGAAAAATGAGTTCGCTCTGTACGATGGGAACTGCAAGAGATATCTTAAATCAAGCACTTTTAAATATGCCATGGAAAATAATTAATGGAATTTCAGATTTTTAATAACCAAAACATTAGCAACATTTTTTTCACGTGTGAAATGGTGGTAAAATTAGCACAGCCTCGGTTTCTCAAACAAGTTTTGTTTGAGTTTCTAGCCTTCAAGATGTAAGCTAGGCATTAATACTTTTGTTATATAACAGCCAGGCTAAAGCTTAAACTCAACTAGGGGCGCAAAGAAACTCACTATAAAATTCAATTTTCAACACATTGTCTTTAAGACAAAGGGAACCCATTTTTATTTCACTTTGTGTTGAAAAAACTAGGCATGCTGTCACAATTAGGTTACCTAAATTGTAAGATTGGGCAATGGTTTTTTTTTCCACTGTCACTTTATATAACTCGTAGAAAAAATTGTAGGTATAGTTTTGGCGGAGTTTTATACATACCGTCATTCACCAACAAGCGTTGAAAATAATTTTGGCTCAGTAAAGAGAAAAACACAAGATGCCAGACTGGCATGCAAAAGAAATGTCCCTTCAGGCTTCCAAATTAGAAATGAGTGTACTTCAGAGGGGATAATTAACCGGCCATCAAGTTTGGGTAGAGAGAGACGCACCCTCGCGAAGAACTGCTGCAGAGCGACGTAGTTGTGCTCGGCGGTGGTATCGTCCGACGCAGCGCAGCCGTTGTCGTTGTAAGAGAACCCGACGCAGGCTGGGGCTTCCAAGTAGACAATATTCGCGAACTGAAAGTCAGTACAAATAATGTGACATGCAGTCAAGAAGAACAGATATATACAAGTTAGCTTGGATGTATTCTAACCTCATTACAAATGTGGGTGATAGGTTTAACGTTTCGTTAAAGAAATATGAAAGAATGGTGGTAGTACGCAAAGCCTGAGAAAAAATGAGTCTTAGTTCATGCATCTAAAAGGAGGTGGAAAGTTGAAAATTTTGTCTTTAAAACAGTTACAACTATGCTAAAATATGTAACATTACTTACATTTTCGAAAGAAAGCCTTCTCAATGTTATAAATGTACTGGTTGTTCACTAGATAGGAAGTTACTATTATAATAGAATGCCCGTCGCAATATTGTGAACGAATTCAATGTTAATATTGATGCTTAGATAAAGAAAAGCAGCTCGGGGAACTTGAGTTACATTAAGTCACAAAGTTATATACTGAACTTAAGGTATTACAAATTAGGCTTCACTCTCCAACATACATTCTCACGTACTAACACACTTCCTTATCCATATACTTCCACGTCCACACTCTAATTCACTCGGGCCTCATACGACCACCTCCCTCATATTTTACTCACAGTCTCGAAAGTATAGTATGTATGTACATCTCTGACGTACTCCGCAAAACTGCATCAATGTATTGTTTCTGGTATATGCAGCGCTGAAAGATATTACTCTTGCCTTAACTCACACCAAGTACTTGAATAAACTAGCCACCATGCATCGTGTAATGTCGTCTGACATTTTCCTGACCGTGTTGGTATTGGTTTAACATCATCTCACACAATACTGNGCCGTTTAGTGTTGACATAACGTCGTCTGACATTGTCCTGACCGTGTTCCAAGTGTAAGGGTTTTCAGTGAGGGTCTGGGCGTCGTCGTTGACAGTGAAGGGCCCCAGCTCGGTGAGGAGGCCGTCCAGGGAGGAGCAGCCCGGGCCTCCGTTCATCCACAGCAGCAGAGGGTCGGTGGCCGGCTCGTTCTGAGACTCGATGAACCTGCCGTTCGTAAGCGTAAGCTCAAACCTCTGCACTAGACTTGTCCAGTTTGTCATGAAAGCGAAAGTTCGTAAAAAACTTCTTGGTGTGGAATGATGAACTTATTGCGCAAGTATGTGATACGTCGAGGATTAAAAGAAAAAATAATAGCTTTCTTCCTCGCTAGATGTTCTTGAATAATGGTAAGGCACAGAACAAACACCTGTTCCTTGTTTTTAATACTTACACTTTAGCAGTGCATGATTCGACGACTTTTTACGGCGTAGAAAAGTACTCGAATTGAATAGATCATTAAAGATAGTATCTAATTGGGTCACTGAAAATTAGTCATATATCACTAATATACTTACTAATTAACTGAAAATCAAAAGGGTAACTGACCTCATTTGATATCAAGGGAGCATCACTCTCACTATCAGATGGTACCACGATTACCCAGCTCGCACCTCGTCCCTAGCGAGCGCACAGCATGTCCACCTTGGGTTTGGGTTGGCTGAGCATTCAAGTCTGAACATATTAACTTTCCGTGATCGCCACCGATTACCGTACATCCTACGGTGAGGTATACGATGCGGAAATTCACGTGCACCCGACATTGAAGCTGGTCTGGAGCAGACCACGAAATTACGTAGGAACATGAGGGTAATGCAAAGAATCCACTCTCTTAGCTTAATTCTCGAAAACAACACGGCATCATTTCAGGTAACTTTATGGGGTTATAATCTGACCAGTAGTGGAGCATGTTGCCGTCGCCAGCGTCGAGGTAGCCGCTGTACTGCCTGTAGGTGACGGACGGGTCCTGTCCTGGAAGAGACTCGATGAAGTCTGCCTCAGCCTCCGGAGTGTCTTGGCCGTACGCGGCACCCAAGACCATGACGGCCACAACCAACACAGATGATAGCCTCATCTTAATTTAAGCCTATGGGAAGAATAAGTTCAAGGTCATGTTAAGCATTACCCATCGAGAATATTTAATAGCGGAGTGGTTAATGAAGTTTGCTCCTTCTTTCGTGTTTGACCACGAGCTCCGAGCTTGCTCAAATAATAAAAACTGAAATCAATGTTCCAGAGTTTGAAAATTTAAAGTTTTTCCATCAGAGATATATTTTTTTATGAAAGGGCTACCTCCACGTTCGGAAATAAGCTCGAATCTAATTCGCTGCGTGGGACTTGGATAGAAGCCCAAGAATGGACCGCTCTGCTGCTTCTCTTGCCATATTCTACTCTACTCTAAACACCATGGTAGATTTAGGATCAGGAGATGAGCGAGAGTATGAGTGTCAAGTTTAGCGAGCGGAGACGAGATGTGTCGTCACTAAACATAACCGAGAAAAGCAAATTAAAATGAAAATTACAAGAATTAAAAAGCTAACCAGATACCGCTATTTATTTCGTTGTATTTCGTATTGAAATAAAGTATTTCGTTGTGCGGTGTTAGAAAAAATAAAAAAAACATAAAAATTGTAGGTTTTATATTGCTCATCCTAGAAATTCATCATACTCCATCTGCTCGAGAACGTGAGAGGTCGCATTTCTGACAGTAAAGTGAATTACATTATCTTACTCATTGTAATTTGTCGTAGTTAAGCCGATATTGTATGTCTTGTGTTTACCAAATATTCCTAAGATACCTGAGCTGATCACCAGAAAACAAAGTAATCCGAGATACTTTAATTTTTGAACCGATACTAGGACAATGCCATTGCAAAAAACGTGCTAAAATAAACAAAATGAGAGTGAATTTGAGATATTGTGTTACAGCTCCTGTCGCATGTTTTCTGCTCTAAACGCTGAGTGAGTTGAACAAATTGACACGAAATAGTGAACAACAGTTTGCGAAATGTTGTTCATCACGCGATGATAAGCCAAGTGAACTTTAAAATTCTGTCTACCTTAAACATTTGAGCTCAACACTCAATTGAGGCCCCACACAAACTTCACACGCTTCAATGCAGCCACATTTGGCTCCGTAACTGTGATGTGTTCTCGAATTCTGCGTGGCGCTGAGCACCACGTGGCGGTAATTTATGTCATTTGGAGGTAATTACCATATGGTCGTGATTAGACTCTGCACTTTATGCCATAAGGCGAAAATTTATACAATATAGTGCTAATTCGGCAAGGTTTTTTAAACCTCATGGTGGTACAAATATTTTTACCCAATATTATGAAAGCAGCTGATCATAAGAAGGTTCAACTGAAATAGACGGCTTTAATTTTCCCTGCCCTGATTCCTCTGCACGCCATGTTTTAGGGCTCAAATAATTATGAAAGCATTTTTTAACTTTTTTAACTTGGACGGACTGAAGCCCTAAGGCTCAAATTTGAATGCAGTCGCACCTTTGCGACAGACCTCACTATTTGCACGCTTAAAGTGCATTTCTGTCATGATCAGTACAGATTTAATTTTTTAGCTTCTATTGAAGGTTGAGTGTGATGGCAATCAAAAATTTTTATTGCAGAATTCGAACCCGTATAAATAATCACTTCCTGAGAATTCACTAAAAAACTAAATCTTTATAATTTTATATTCCACAAAAATCTTCCTCGAAATTGTTCAAGCTCTGTAGTACATGAATAAAGTTTACGTGAGAAAGTGGTCAAGTGAAAATTTTACTCTTTGCTGAAGATATTTATCATAATGGACAGTGCAACAACAGCATAATATACTGGACGTTGGTACGAGCACTGATTTGAACGGAGGTCGGCGGCGCACTTCGCTCTCACGGTGAAGCCTGTGAAGGTACGTCTACTTTAACCAGTCCCCGATACAGACGCGCACGTGTTTGTTCCCACGCTATCTTCGAGCAGATCTATTGCCTTGTCACCATTGATTACGTACGATAGTAGCTAACCAGGGAAGTCCGCAAGTCTATTTATGTGATCACGATGCCTTCCTTTCTTTGGAACATTTAGTCATGAATACTTTTTACGTACGAAGAGAAACAATTCAACTTAACTTGTGTTATTTGAATCTAAGATTATGAAGGGATTCGTAGAAGACTTCGCTTTTAGGTATACTCTAAATGTGTTGTCATAAGCCTACTAAACGGGACCATTTTTGATACGTAAATGACTGGGTAACATTTTCAACACCACAAATAATCGTACGCCTGTTTGCGATGGAATGAACGCAGGCTTGTCACGAAAGTCTCATTGTATCGGTGTCAGAGATGGTAAACGGGAATCAATAATCCTCTTTAAGTTTAAATGCAAAAAATCTTCGAATATGCCTAGAAACTCTCTGTAATCATCCAATTTCAAAATATCTTTATATCATTTGAGTTTGCTCATTTGATCTTCCGTTACACCTGTAATGGTCAGGTATAACAATAATGACACATGGTCGTAAAACCAACAGTTTAGTTTACAAACTAAACTGAGGGCTATTGGTATTTGTACATTCTAAACTTAGTTGACTTTGAAGAAAGAATTGCCTGGAACCAGCATTTGGAAGATGTGATTTTGTATTCTTATTACACTGTTGTTGGTTTCATAGATTTTCATATTCTGAGTTTTTACAAAATAACGTCCATAAACGCGTCCGAAGTTATGAGTAGCGACCATTATCATAAAACATTATCTTTATAATTTAAAAGCTTTTTCGAGCTTGCTGGTTTTTAAATTTCAATGTACCACTTGCATAGAGCTCACTACATTTAAAGATCTCTTTCAATATTGTTAAATGGATAGTAGAATTACTATTGACGAAATTATACCCCTCTCAAGCAGCGTCATTGAACTGTCAATATTGTGAAAAGAATAGTAGAATTATTATTAATGATAATACACACCACCAATGCATCTTACTAGTTTTTCTTATTCTCCTTTTGATTATTTTTATAAAAAATTAATAATTGAAATCTTGCTTGTTTAAGATTTTAAATTAACTGCATTTAAATTTATCAATTCTTCGGTATCGCAAGTTATTGAAATTTTTTCTAAATCTACAAAATCTGATCGTACAGCTAACTAATCAGCAGCTTCTCTATACGGCGTTTGAATATAATCTTCTATTTTGCTGTTGACGGACAAAACATAACTTTCTTTGAGTAAAAATGACGTCCTCTAGGGACACTTTAGGCTCAGATGTGAAAATTAACAGAAGTGTTGACAAACGGACCAGACTGTAATTTTCGCTTTTAAAATAATATAATTCAAAATACCTGGTAATTTTAATGTCTGCAAGTTCATAAGGTGAGTTAATAATTCGATAGAATAATTACCCTGATTTATAGTGAACATTTACAAATTTGTGTTTTTTAAGTGATGTTCTTGGTGTTGAACTCTGTGTTTTGATCCTTATAATTTTGCAAGTATTTCGTTGAGCCATATCCAACTTTTTCCAGTTAACAGGATGCAAAATTGAGAAATTCGTATCATTTTAATTATTGTAGTGTGATGACATTTATTTCATCTTGTTTTATAGTTCTAATGAACTTTCCGCGAAAAAACATGGTAATTAACCTCAGCTATTTGAAAAAATTTTGAAACAATTTTTACCAAAAGAGTTACATGAATAAAAATTGCAGACATGGATTTATTAAACTATTACAATAGCCATATGTAACTATAGGTACTTTTGGGTCCGAATAAGTTCTATGACTTCTTCGGGATTCCTTAGAAACCGTACCCTGAAGCATACATACATGTATGTATACCTAATCTAATGCACTATCCTTAACATATACGAGATTGAACAAGTAGATCATATTGAATCGATAAGATAGAGTTAATTTTTAATAGCTTCATAACGACTATTTAATGAAAAGCTGTACAGTCGAGAACATATTTGAGCTTATAATTTAGTCACATACAATGTGAGTGGTGTACTAACGGTCTGTCTGGAGACGGTGTTATACATACCTTAAAAATGACCGCCATCAATATCATGATAAGAAATAAGATTAAGAATTCGCTTAATACGCTTGGAGTGTGTTTTTCTCACGAATGGTAGACGGCAACAAGTTTCATGTCTTTATACCCTTGCAGTGAAAACTATAGGGGGGTTTGGTTGGAGTAGTAACGAAGTATAAATTTACCTCTGTTTCTTGTTAAATATTTGTGATGGCCAGTTGGAGCAGATATAAATTGCTTCAAGTTTTTATCCCCTTCATTAGTCAAAGTTTTGTTAGTGAAAGTACCCCCTCAGGGGGCATAGGATAGGCTATAGGCAATAGAGGT
>VOMN01021812.1:0-11368 GCA_014899125.1 Orchestia grillus | reverse complement strand
TGTAACATGTTCGTACGTTAAAGTTCGTATCTTGAGTACAGAGAAAGTTAAAAGTTCGTATCTAGAGTACTGAGGCGTTTAAACTCGGTGTAAGTAGCGAAACTCTGAATTGCGCGAAAATTTTGCATAAAAAATAACCAAGAAAAACGTCAAGGCAAAAACCAATCTGTATAACGTGATAATATAGATTGGTTTTTGCCCAAAAGTTTTCGGTAAAACTGTGTTGGATGCAGTCTTTTCGGAATTGGTTTGGCACACCACCGCTTAATAACGGGTTTAAACGTTGTTATGTCATATGTGACTCGAATGCCTTTAATTCGGCATAAGTATATGTATTTTAAAATGAAGTTAAAGAATGGCCACCGTTTGAGTTTGCTCGTTGTGATGTACACTTCACTGCTCGTCATTACTGGCAGTGAAGCGTACGCTGTGCGGCAAATGGCTGCTGTGTTGAGGCAGGCTCTTCTGTGTACAGGTGTCTGAAGAAAAATGTTTACCTCTACTCTGTGATAAAAAACGTATCTGTCTGTGCGTCACACGTTTTAGAATTCCATGGGAGGAAATTCAGTTCGCGTTAAATCAATGACGATCTATCCTATCTCACGAATGTTTCTTCAATGATGTGCACAAAATATTCAGGTATGACTTCTTTTCGTGTGTTATACCATTTCATTATTATCGATTGAACACCAAAGCAAAAACATATGTGTATAAATATCAAGCGTTTGGAAGATTCATGATACTTAGGTATCCACAATACCGTCCTCTTCGTATACACTTTTTCTGTGCCCATGTCGTGCAAATTATTTGCGGCCGTTAATTAAAATCTTTATTTTAAGTACAAACTTTACTGGGAGTGAAGCTGCTGGAATTCATCAACAAGAGCACAAGATTGGTAATGAACGAAGTGCTACATCCGAGCTGCCTTGACATTTCTAAACATGATGCACAAATATTAATTGGCCAACTTAGTTGGGTGAACTGTTTTGAAGACGATGTGACATGTCACGATGATGCCAGTTTTCAATAGAGCTAACTTTTGCAATGTGCACAAACAAAACCCCAGGGAGAATTGGTCAAATTGTGCCACTGTGAGATAAATTGTTGAAACTGCTTGGAAACTGTAGTGATCCACCAATTTTCTGAGAATTGTATATTTCTATGCGAGCACACCAATCATTTTACTATGTATAATAATACAGTGTGTTGATTGCTATCTTTATCGGTGTTTCTATCGCAATGATCAGTATTTCACCGAAAAATATTACTGCAAGCCTCGCTAATATTCGGCAGTGTCGTAAATACAAAATCGGATACTGAATATTGTGTCGTAAGTTATGGAATTCAAAGGAAATCGAATGTTTTGAATGGAATACTGTTTGACGACATTTTGGTCAATAGTTTGGCTACGAATAGTTGGTTTCGAAGGAAAAGATGTAGCGTTTGTGACCCATTACATGCCACCCTGGGGAAATGTCGCTAATTTTAAGCATTAACTCCTGCGAGTCCCGCCATTTCTGACGGGGCCTTGTATATTAGTCGCTATAAATATAAGTTATGTATGTACAGAAAGCAGCGCGAGTAGTGGACGTCTCGAGGAGTTCATTTCTTCTAAATATAATCATTGTATGTTCAAATTATTTTTAATTATAAATTTGAAAAACGTGCAGTAATGTCACAAATTAGAGAACAAAATCTTAAAGTTTGAGGTATAAAAAAATTAGATGAATTTTTCTACAATTTTCACTGAAAGTAGGTATCTATATTCATGCAAAACTTTATCGTGACTTTTCAGCTTAAATGAAATTATTGACGAAATGAAATAAGCAATTTATTACTTTCGAAGACCAAAAATTTAGGAGGAAGTTAAGTCTTCGTAACAAAAGGAAATGAATGGACGTATCAACACAAGAAAAACTTTAATATTTGGTGTTGAGACCTTGTTCTGGATGGTGTCTGCGACCGCAGGATATCACTACCTTTTGCCTTTAGACCATTTCGATTTTTGTCTTTTCATCCTGCAGTTTTTTCTATAAATCATCAGAAATTCGCTGGATTTCTAGCCTTGACATTCTACTAAAATGAACACTAGGACCGAGGGCGCGTAGAGTAAAACAAGGCTCCTCACAATTCGTTGACCTCGTGTGAGCTAAGTCTAAAGCACGAACTTTGATGGCTACATGCTGCAATTCGGGCGCCTTTGGGCGAGTGTTGGGTCCCGTTGCCGACCTCAGATTAGGAGCGATATGATTCGTCCGCCGTCGCGTTTGTTCCCGCGTAACTTCAATTGTGTCACACCTCCTTCGCTATCTCTCCGTGCGTTTTCTTCCTCTTCATTCTTAACTTGCTGGTTCTATGTGCTGGAGATCCTGTGTGGGAACGTACCTTGTGCACCGTTCAAGGGGCATAGGATAAACCATATTGTTTTTAATACTACGAGGACTAGCGTCCCCATGGGGCACTGTTAGGTTACCTCAGCTTTAGCTAGGCCTTCGGCACTTACCCGCTTCCCTTCTTTCGATTTTCGCACTTTCTTTGCCATCTTTTCTCTGTCGTTTCTTCCTCACCTTTCTTATCTTGCTGTTTCTATGCGCAGGGAATCCTGTGTGCGAGCCTACCGTGTGCGTAAATTCCCCATTTTCAACAGTCCGTACTACAACACAGTATGATGGGCCACTCTTTCGGTGCCACATTATCTTGAGTCACTGAGCGCTGCGATCCATTCCAGTGACTCTAAACGCAGCCATTGTTACCATATTCTTGTCATTAAATTTGTTCTATGTGAACCTGTAAATAATTGTTGAATTGAACTAGTAACGCATGCCCCTTTGCAGGGAGGGTCGTCGCGTGCGCCCCAAGACCCTGAACGCGATGGTACAGAACCTGCTGTACGAGCGCCGCTTCGGGCCGTACTTCGTGGAGCCCGTGATCGCAGGGCTCGATGAGGCCACCAACGAGCCTTACATCTGCAACTTCGACCTCATTGGCAGCTCCGACGTGCCCCCGGACTTCTGCGTGTCAGGTCCGTAGTGCCATGTGCCTTCTGGGGCTCATGCCAACTCTCCTTGGTATCTTTTGTAGTCTTTTTCTCTGGTCCTTCTTTTCCCCAGTTCTTCTTTTTCGCGTGTCTTGAGATTTGAGATGTGATTAAGTTTGCCTTTTTCCTATGGGGAGATGTGCTTCGACGAATTTAGAGGTTATTTTAATGACCTTCCTTCTAAGCGGGGGGGGGGAGATGTACGAATTTGAAGGTGATTTTGCGTAAAGTTGCCTGCAAGCTTCGCAGTTCAAATCATTTCGCGTAATTCTAGAAGTGTTCTGTACATGTTGGCATCAGATATTGTAACGTAGTGGTGCAACTTTAGACGTTAAGGTGGAAGTGAAGTTATTCAATTGCTGAAGACATGCGTGAGTTGACCTCACGCTGTGTCTAGACGAGGCCACTATCAGAGCTAGTGACGGAGTGCCTAACCGTGCCTTGATAAGGAATCTTCCTTTACTTCAGTTTTTATGGATTGTAGATTGGGAGACCAGTAACGCTTGTGTCTGGCGTTACTTGCGTCATGATCGGCTTTGTCCGAACTTGAAGACACATCCTGAGCTTTCAATAAATCCCAGATGTTGAACTGGAAGTTATTTCAACATTAGTTTCGAAGATGTTACGAAACCCAGCAGAAATCCACTCATGACACTCCTACCCTGAAATTAAGAAAGGTTGAAAACTTGCCAGCATAAAATGGTCAAAGTGGAACAAACTTTTCGCGTTATGGCTACCATAAAAATAATTCTAATGAGGCCTTGGGAGCGTTACACGTTAGGTTACGTTAGGTTAGATGATCGCGTGTACCAAATATGACGCACTTCGGAGTCAACGTGTTAAGGACACACAGAGTAGTGTAGGTAGCGCGTATTTAGGCCGTAGTAGCTCCTAGCCGCTCCAGAAGACGAATAGTTAACGCGTGAGATTGCGATTTTTTTTTCTTTCGATGCTCATTCTTTTGTCCATATTTCTTACTTTGCCTGCGAGCTTGTGCAGTGATGCCTTTCTTTCTGAAAAGCTGTAAATTCAAATTGATCTTCATTTTAGATTGATAACTACGGGTGCCGCTTTAAATCTAGTTACCACAATATTTAACTATATTTCTTCAGACAAATTTTTTAAAGTACTTGGTTCATTCTTTGTAAAATGCGAGTAAATTTTCCGGTATTGATTCAACCCTAATGGACTAACTTATTTTTCAAATGAACGAAATGATGTAGACACAGCCGTTCATATTTTATGCATTTGTGCTCGTGTTCTTTCTGGTTCTGACCAAAAAAAAAAGAATTTAAGACTAAACTAAACGTATTTTATCGTTCTGCGAGTGGAACACTTAACGACGTAGGACTTAAAGTTCATTTAGCTGTCTGAGATCTCGATTGAGTGGACCTCTCTGTTAATTAAATGTCTAAGGAATTATACTGTGGCTCAATTGATGTCTGTCTACGCTGTATCGATAGAAGTTACAACTTCCCAATTCAGGTGCGTGGGCGGTGATGGGAAGGTTTGTCTAGGTCACAGAGTTTACTCCGTTCCCACCCCTTTACGCACGAACGACCACGTCTTTGGTGTATGTGCAGTAAACTACCCCGAGCTAATTGCTGCGCTAGACAACGCGCCGCTGAGTAACAGTGAGCTAAGCCATCTATAGGCCACCAAACGCATCCAGGGCTCGTCTGACCCACTATTGCCTTGGCGAAAATAATGAAGTGAAATCTTACGTACGAACGACTTGTAGAACTGGACAAGGGCTGTGTGTAGTACTACGAGTGGGATGGCTGCTTGTAATAGTTTGGTGAAGGTACCACATCTCTCCTACAATTTATGTTCACAGCTAAACTCTCCGGCTCTTGCTGTAAAACCAGCCGCCCATTTTCATCTTCCCTCCCTCTCTCCTCCCCCTGGTCAGCTATAATAAATCACATCACTGCCGTAGTTTTTAGCAGCCCTTCTAAAAGTTGTCCATTTTAACTCGCATGTCTTATCTGAACTGTGATCTACGTGCTATGAATGAAGTTAATTGTAGCTTTATAGCGTGCCCTAAAATTGAATATAGATATATAGCCGTGACCAGACGGAGGTGTGTTCAATAAGGAAATACAAGTGTTTGGACCGAAAAAGCATTTATTTTGAAGCATTCGTTGAAGACATATAAATTAGAAAGCCTCAAAAAGTGTACGGTTAATACCAACGAACATAGCCGAGGAACAAAAATGTGATGTTTTCTCGCGCATGAGTTATTTACGTAAAATTTAAGAAAATGTGTAGTGAAAAACTTATTTGCACTTCGAAAGAAATCTATTTAATATTTCGGCACTCCGCCTCTATTTGCTATACCAGCTTTTAACACTTTGACTACGATTCTCCACACAGGTAAAATTACATGCCGATAAGTATCTCTACTGTGTATTTAAAAATGAATTTTGGTTTCACAAATTTGGTTACTTTATTAATTTTCTTTCTGATCAGAACTAGCTTATTCGATTGTTGAACATAAATTTGACGAAAACTCGAAAATTTGCATTTATACACGATAGTGCTTTAGCTATATTAGGTTAGATGATCGCGTGTACCATATATGACCCACTCCGGAGACAAAGTGTTAAGCTAACTAAATCCTGACAAAATTTAAGAGGAATCTCAGTCCACTTTTAGGCAAACTCCGTCAAAATATTAAGGCTGGTCGGTCGTCTCGCGTAAATCTGAATTTTGAGTTTTACCATAAATTTTCAATCGGATTTAAATCAGGCGATGGACTAGGGCCCTGTCAGTATCTTGATTTTTGTCAATTCGGAACCATTCTCGAGTTACCTTGGCGGTGTGCTTAATATTATTGCCCTGTTGTTACAGCCATTCTCATCCAAGGTACAGTTTCTCAGGAGATTTTTCCAAATAATCTCTTGAAACCTCACGATATTTAGCTTTATTCATAGTCCTTTTGATTATTTTCAATTCTCTTGCACTAGTAAATGCAAAGCAACCCCATACCATTATGCTGCTGCTACGGTTGGAATAGTGTTGCTCTGAGTGGAGGCGGTTACAGCTCTTCTCTTAATACAATTGACATCACCATGACCCTAAAGCTCTGTCGTGCTTTCGTGAGACCACAAAATTTGTTTAAAAAACTTGACCTTTGAGTGCCATTTGAGGCTGCATCAGTCCCTGCAAAAAAAAATTTCATGATGAAATACCATCGACATTTTTTGGGCTTGAGAACTATCGGGATTCTAAGGTCAATTGCCGAGGAATACAGTGACACTTTATTAGTAATAGTTCTTCATAATAGTTACTATTAATAGTCTCGGTTAAACGCAAACGATACAACTGAAGAGTTTCGATTGAACTCGAACAACTCCTAATGTGTTCAGGGCTCAAAAGCTATCACTTAGCTCGCATAGTTCGCCATGTGGTACATGCGATCATCTAACCTAACCTAAGCAGTACAATATATGAATAAAAAATTTTAAAATTCCATGAAGTTTGTGTTCATTACTCGTTGGTGTTTATATCAGAAGAAACATTGATAGGATGACCAAATTTGCTAACACAAAATCCTTCACTTTTAACTTCACAACGGAGATATTGAATTACGGTCGAAGTGTTAAAGAAAATTGTTGCTTGACAGGCACGTGTGAGGAGAACTTGTTCGGCATGTGCGAGACGTTGTGGCGCGAGAATCTGGAGCCAGAGGAGCTGTTCGAGGTCATCAGCCAAAGTCTGGTGAACGCCTTCGACAGGGACGCTTCGTCGGGGTGGGGGGCAGTGGTCCACATCATCGAGCCCCACCAGGTCACCACCAGGAGACTCAAGTGTCGGCAGGATTAGTATAGCCGCATGTTAGTTAATGCTTCTGTCCAGAGTGAGAGCGCCGTCATGTTCCCTCTCTAAAAACTTGATTTCCGTTCGACCGAATTGTGCTTCTAAAGTCTTGTAAGTTCCTTCTTCAACTCTCGGAAAGTGGTTTTAGTTTTTCTCGACAGGTGATTGCGGACGCAGTATACATGGGTATTTTCATTCAAAAATAGGGTTTAACATCTAGTCCCGAATTGCAAGTCAAATAAGGTTCGGTCAAAATGACACTCGAATAGTAAGTCTCAAGTGATATCGAAATTCGATGTGCTGATCTGCACGGGGTTTAATTTCTGTTACATGGGCATGAGACTCTACGGTCTAATTCTCCCAGCAATGGCAGTCCAATGCAAGTGAGTTGGCTCACGTTCTAGAGGGGGAAACAATCTTCTGGATTTCTGCATCCGGGTTTCATTTATAGAAACTCTTGCTCCTAAAGTCACTCGTAATAATTCCGTGCTAGTAATGGATAGAAACGGTACCGGTTATTCTGCTCCCAGTGGGAAACTATTTTCTGATCAGTGTTTTGCCTGCGGGTGGAAACTACTGAAATCTCGGAAGCACTGATGTTGAACTGCAAGGTTTAGCATATTGTAGCATTGGCGTGTCTGTGTTTAGATTTGGTCAGCCGTGTTGGCGATTTGGCGTGTTGGTTCCATTGCCGTTCTTCCTCTTCTCTGTTGTCGAGGTTCGCCGCGTTCCAAGTTATGAACGCTTTGAGTTCAGTGAAGATTGTAGGTCTTCTTTCGAACGGTGGAATGTTTGGTATCAGGCTTCGTGTCCGCGGCGTTGGAAGCATTCCACGAGCCATAATGGATGTCTTTCATTTGGTGAATTTGTACTGCAGATGAAACCATGTTTTAGTCCAATGTAAAGTGGTATATTGAACGGAACTAACAATTTTGATGTTTAAAGGGTGTTATTTGTCGAAGCTAAATTCGTTCCGATTACGGAGTAACTAAAAATTAAAGGTTATATGTGTGTGGGGCGCCTCTTAGTGCTGCTATTAGATATTCCGTTCCCCGCTTTTGTGGAGAATTTCTGAGTACGGTTTCTCAGAAATTTTGGTTCCTTGTTCCTAAAAGTGGACAATTTTCCGTATACTTTCGAACGTCATGCATTTTTCTTGTCTTCTGAAGTATTCTTGTAGCAGATTTGTATTCGCCTTATGCGTTGATTTTTCTAATATTCTTGTGATAACATTTTCAGTTTGATCAATTCGAGAAAAGTTTACAGTTCTAACCTCGTGGGATTTGAATGCCTTCTGGTCGGTGAAGGTCTTAGCGTTGTCACCCAATAAACATCTATTTTTTTTAAACGACCTCCGACCGAAGTGATCGTGATCGGAATTGATGAATAGATTTCTGCTGGGTCTCCGTGCTCTGAGTTCACTGCATTTGAAAACGCTCTTGGAATATGAACGCTCTGACATGTTGAACGCGATATTCACTACTGAACTTCGAAATATTTTTATTCGTTCTTCGCTTGTACGCCAAGAAGAACGGTAGCAAGCGTTTGTTATCGGTCAATAATAAACGATCTTTTATTACACTTGTTTCACTAGCTCCTGTGGCGCTCGTTGTCCATCTGGAATAACTAACAAATTCAAACTTGTCGTTTGTGTCACAAAACCCAATTTTCCCTCATTGGATGACGATGACAATTATGGTACAGTCATGCGAGATATTCGGGAGCCGGAGGGGGGGACGAAGGGGCCCGGGTGGGGGTAGGGGTTTGAAGAGGAAGGACGGCGGTGTGCGAGAGGTGCTGCCGCATTTTTCCCGCACCAATATGGCCCGGCACATGGAGGGGTGCCGGGTGTGGGACCCGGGAGGGGGAGCCTAACCCCTGTCGGGGGCGGATAGGCTGTGGATTGGATTGATGATGATGCTCATGGTACGGTCGTGTGAGAAACGTTTGTGCTCTCATACGGTCGAGGCAGCGAGGCTTGTCGTTAGAATACGTGGTGGGTCCAGGTTCTCGTTTTCGTAAAGCATAGTTCCTTGTTTCTCATTTCCGTGGAGGTGCTCGGCGTACCAACTTTTTGACGCGAGTTGCGAAATTTTCAGTTCTCATTTCGTATCCTCAAACTGCTTCTGCTGTTTAACCTGGCAAATTTGAACCTAAGCGGTTGTTCGTGGTCGAAGAATTGAGCATTTCCTAAGTTTAAATAGAACGATCATTTATTCGTATAGGTTTTCCTCATTTTATAGTGAGGACATTTTTTGTAAACCTCTAGTGTTCTTTCATAATACTTACAAGACAAAAATTTCCAAAATGATGTATTTGCGAAGTTATATAACATAGAAAGTTACGAGTTAACTGAGCATGGAATTCTGTCCAAATTACTATAATGAATTTTACAAATCTTCATATTGTTGAATAACTATTTTTTGCTGGAATTAAAAAGGAATAAAATATTTGGAACTATCTAGAATAAACTTCTTTGAAGGGTTAGTGTTTGAAATTTCCAAATAGGGCATTTTGACCCCGCTGATTTTCTAGTGTAACCCATTAATGCGTAAAGTTTATATCTCGTTGCATTTTGCTAGTTTTTAGAAATTAGTTCTTAGACGGTCATTTGGGTCAGAAATAAAATTTGGAATAAAAATATTTTTCAGTTACTGGAAGAAATGCTATTCCGTAAAGGGTAAAGCTGGGAGTCATATCAAAAATCTAAATTAAAAGTAAATTAGCTTTATATTACTTTTACATTTCATTCGAAATATGTAGAGCCACATTGTAATCAATAAAACTTCTATCGCCCTTCTTGCTATAGTTGCTCGTATTCAACATTATTATTGTCCAGTGTCCAAAAAATGGACGCTATTCATTTATGAGTTAGTATGCACGGATAATCGTCAAAAATGCACAGGACGTATTTAACACGTTGACTCCGAAGTGGGCCATATATGGTACACGCGATCACCTAACCTAATGTAACCAAAGCACTATCATGTATAATTACAAATTTTCGAGTTTTCTTCCAATTTGTGTTCATCAATCGAATAAGCTAGTTCTGATTAGAAAGAAAATTAATTAGAGTAACCAAATTTGTGAAACTAAAATCCTTCATTTTTAAATTCACAGTAGAGATATTTGTCAGCATGTAATTTTACGTGTGTGGAGAATCGGAGTCAACGTGTTAAACTACCTCGGTGCAAGTTAATTCAAAAGTGGAAGTCCTTTCGTTTGACCTTTGTTAAATGGGCTGTGTCTCTAGTCTTAGGAGGGTTAGAGACTCAACTCGTGGATTGATCCATGGGTCTTGTACTTGCCCTCCTCCTTAGGGGCCCCCAGGGTCACGTTATTTAGGCTCGTCTATCGTATGCTATGGGAACTGACGTCCTCAGAGTGGGAGAGGACTGTTAGGTTACCTCAGACATAGATAGGCCTTCGGGACTTCTATTTTTCATGCCCACTTTGTTTCTTTTATTTTTCACTCTTTCTTCACTATCGCTTCTTTCATTCTTGACTTGGCACAGCACAGAGCTTTTATTCTGTTTTTGTGCTCAGAGGATCCTGTGTGGGAACACACTTGGTGCGTAGATTCACTGTTCTCCATAGTCCATACTAAATGGTCCCTTCTCTTACCTCTCTTTGGATCACGTTTCACGTTGATAGAACGATTTAACTAATCAATAATCTTCAATCTATACTACCACTCTGTTATGGACGACGCAAGCTCTGCTGACCAGGTCTTATGTAATCGAGTCTCAGGTCAGGGTGTGGAACGGATCTCCACGGTGGATAGAACTTGGGGATCTCCACTGTGGATAGAACTTGGGGATCTCCACTGTGGATAAAACTTGGGGATCTCCACTGTGGATAGAACTTGGGGATCTCCGCGGTATATAGAACTTTGTAGCGATTTGGTGGCTACACCGTTTTAATATATTTTACTTCATATTTTAGTCGAGGTGATAGCCTAAGGCAAATCGGGTTCAGACCTGTTGACCTGCGTTAACGTTTCTTTATGCATGGCGGTGAAACGATGGCATAATTATATCTCAGCCCCATACGTTTTTGTGTTTGTGTATTAGATTGATATTTTCCGCTTTGAATTTACCCTAGAGAGACTCGCAGGGAACCTCAAGTTGCTCGCGTAGACGGAGTTTGAAATTGAGAATTATTCATAGACTGGAGCAACAAGTTTACTTATAAGTGGACGCTACTTGGCTTGGCAAAGCGTTAGGAAGATATGACCGGGCTGTTGTCGGTATATTATTTATAATATTTATTATATATTTATTTCGAAAATAGCCGAGTTGGCCAATCGTGAAAAGAATTTGCACTGCGGCGTGAGTGATGTGGGTCAGGATTTTTATGGAACAAAAGTGGGTGATGTGTGGTTCATGCGGACTACACAGCTTATTAAAACTACACTTGTCCGCGTGACGGCGGCGTGACAATTGTGTAGTGGGTTACCGGCTGGAGCGGCCGGCGGGTGGCCGGTCGGTTCAGCCGGGTATAGCTTGT
>VOMN01021809.1:0-22882 GCA_014899125.1 Orchestia grillus | reverse complement strand
TGCTTTCCCAAGAATGCAGATGCCCACTTCCAGGTCATCCTTCAAATACCAAATAAAAGCACCCTATCGGCCAGTTCATACAATAGGGCTTCATGGAGAAGCGAGAATTCGATAAGTTTTCTAGGGTGGCGGTTTTGCATGTTTATCTCATGGTCATTTCCCATTGAAGAGTCAATGTCCGCCTCTTTCCTCCGTTTGAGTCATGTCTTTAATGGATTTCTAATTGATTTTACCATGGAATTGAGGGATCGTAAGTTGCACATCTCTCCTGACGCGTCCTATGCGGACAGGTCCGTCAACATTTCCTCTCGAGTTTGCTCATGTTCAGTATACAAGATACGCCCACTGATGAGCGGGTCGCCCACTCATGTCACGAGTTTTAGCTTAAGTCCTTCAGTACGTTAAGCTTAACGTTTATTATGCGGTTGAATTTTTTCGCTGTGGTTGCATGGCATTGTCCTGTTTTGTTAGCGTGACATTTAGTCTTGGGCGTTAAAATAATTTAATGATTCTATAGTGTTATGCTTGCCGAGGATGTGTTTTTAATGGCATCGTTGCTTTATGGTTGATTATTCCTTTGGTTTTTTCGATATTGCTTTAACCTGATGCCGAGAAAATGATGAACGAACTTGTTCCTCCCACTAACATGTGATGCTGCTTTTGTGGATGTCATTAACTCAAAATCTCTGGATCAGAATATAGCTATTGGTTTCTGGCGATGAGGATTTGTTTGTGTTGTTTTGTTTGCTTCGAATAATGTCTAATACAAGCGACAGCATTTTTTGCGTTACTCTCATGAAGTCGGTGGACTTCTGTGCCGGAGCAAGTTTTTTAGAGCAAGTGATTTTTGCCGTATTCTTGTGGTTGTGATGAGATTTGCTTAGACGACAACCTCTCCATTCGCGTGACGCATTCCTTTTTTCTTATGTAGGCGTGTGTGTTTGTGTGCGTGGTGCTTCAGTTTTGCCCGTATGTGCGATGGGCGGCCGTTGCCGTACTGCCCTCCTCCGTAATCCTCGGTCGTCGGAGGGAGGCTTGGTAAGCGACATGACCTGGCCGGGTCCTGTGTGGCCGAGTGGTGCGGGCGTTATATTGCTGCTGCTGTTGTTGTTTCGGCTCAGATTTGACCCTGAGGGGTACACATTCTTGATTCAAAATTAGAAAACTTTTCTATGTAAACACAAATCTTTATTTGAGATGGGGTGATGCATGTTTTGTTCAAAAAGAATTTCGTATAGAAATATTCGTTTCTATGTATTGTTAGTTCAATTTTCACTTTAATTAGGTCTTGAACAATCACTTTAAGTTTTTACCAAGACCTGAAGGTCTTTATTTTTTGTGGCCACTCAAGCAACACCGCTGCCAAGGGCTAACTGCTCGCGGCTTCTCACCAATTGTGCGCTGCTGTCCCTCTTCCGACCACGACTTCTAGCGTATTTTCCTGGCGATGAAAGACTTGCTTTTATTTCGCTGTGCAGGTGTTTTGGTTTTGTGTTATTGTATTCTGTATTTCCTTTAAGAGCTGAGTTTGTTATTAGCGTGAGGGCTGAGTTTGTTATTAGCGTGAGATTATTGCATCTGGGATTCGGGCCTCTACAGCGCCTCAGGAGCTGCTCTGCCCCACCTCTGGACCGGCGTGTGAGCCACAGCTCTACAGCTCCCTCTCTCTCTCTACGGCTCATGGCAGTCATCCTAAGTTTTTGTCACTCGAATTCGTGTGTAAGCATCAAAAAGTTGACGTTAGGAATTGATGGTTCCTAGTAAAATTAAGGATTGCCATCTATTGTTAGCTTGCAGAAGTTAAGGCGCCGAGAGGAGATTGGCCTCACCGCAAGTTTGGCCCGTGGACCGTTTAAGGGACGTTGAGTTTTTGCTTGAAAAGTTGAGTTTATAGCCAAGGACTGCGGTTTTCTTGCTCATTTATTTAATTAATTTAGCTTATATGTTAGCGTGTTATGCTGGTGACGTGGTGCGGTGTGGCAACACCGGCCTGTTCGAACGTCCTGTTCCCCCACCTCGTTCCGTGCCCCACCGACCAAAAATAATTTGTGCAACCACTTCCTCCAGGAACTCATTGACAACTTGGGCCATTGAGGCCTCCGGTCCACACAGGGACGTCTCATTGTTGTTGAGGGTGTTAAGACTCTGCTAGCGTTTCTTGGAGGCGAGATCGGCCTCCTCTGTCACTTGAGATTTGTCTGGTAAACAATCCTGCGGCCTCGGACCGCAGCGTCTGCACCCCCAGTGATGAGGTTTTCTTGTAGCCCTCCTTTGTTTATGTGTGTAGTATTTTGTGTAGCGTCTTTGCTGTCTAGACGCGTCTATTTGTGTCTCTGTGTGTCCCTGTTAGCCTGCGCGTGTCTATATAACGATACGCCGCTCCAGATTTAGGTGTCTTCGGTGTGTTGGCGGAAGTGATAAGTGTGGCGGTACCAGGTTTGACGCCATCCGAGCTTGGAAAAGTAATATTTTCGTTCAGTGTTGTAGAGTGTTTCCGATTTCTTGTTGATTTTTGCCCTCTCTGCTGACCAAATTGCGGTCCGGACGTAAAAGTCTTGTGCGTGTGTCTCAATTTTATTGTCGCGTGACTCACGTGCACGTAGAACTCTGCTGTATCCGACTTAACTTTAGAAACCCCCAGAATAGAACCAAAGCAGACCATAAATATGAATGGACTTGATGCAGCGGGTACTCGTGTAACTCGTGAAGCACTTGAGATGCCGCTGCTGCGAGCTTGACGGTCTCGTGGAGCCTGGCTTGCAGGCAGTCCAGTTCCCGGGCCTGGTAATAATAACAGCAAGTGCTCAAGTACCCCATAACGTCACTATGCACGAGTGTTTGATGTGTGTGTCCTAGGTTTAGCGTAAGCAACCCTCGAAACACTGCACCCGTGGAGGACTGATGCGTATTCTCACGTTAGTATGTAAGGTGGAGGCTTTTTACTTCAAAACGTTAACGCTGGATGAACGTAATTTAGATTTTGCGTTGCAATAATTGGGGCTTTGCGTGGACAGCTATTCCGCTGGGGGGAAAGTTGCATATTTTGGAACAATAACCGAGTTAGAGAGCTACCATGGACAAGTAATTTTAGTTTTCGTTTTGCTACAACTCAGAGTTGTGCTTGCATTCGATATTAACAATTAACAAGTTCTATATATTTGCTGACTAGGCTGCTGTTATTAAGCTTCAGTGTCAGTCAGCTTGAGTTGCCTGCAAGTAATGTTGAATTTGAATTTCTGTGTCAAATGAAAGATCGCAGAGATTGCAAAAGATCGCATCAACGATGTGATTCACTTCATCGCGCGCACGTCCACATCCAAAGCTTCTTTTAGAAATTGTTCGAAGACATGAGCTTCGCTGGTATAGAAGTACTTCTTGTCGAGACTCGCTCTAAAATATGACAAGATGACCTTGCGAAGGCCGTCTTCAAATTTTCAATAGAAGTGATTTCTTTTGGAAATTAAGATGCGCTATTTCAGTGTCCCCCATGTACGACCTTGTTAAACATTGTGTCTAAACTTCTGTATTGGACGATATTTATCTTGAATTTATTGCGAATAAGGACGGATAATAATTATTTGTGGCCATTTCAGACGTTCTAGCTAGGCTGGAGTGTAACTCGGAACACATCTTTACTTGTAACCACTCATGAGTGCCAACGGGGTTGGGGAACAGCCTGCGCGTGTAAGCGTGTCTGCAAGAGTAGCGTGTAGGAGTCAGGCGTGTTGAAGCGGGCGCGCTAGACCCGTACCATCGAACTATCGTATTTTGATCTCTTGGCCCAAAATGGCGCCATGGGAGGCTCGTTTCTTCAGCTGAGAGCTCCGCCGCTGGACAGCCTGGCATTAAAAAGAGCGTAAATTGTTATGTTGTGGGGCAGCTGTGTTGGAAAATTCGTACTATGGTCAGGTGAACTTTCGCTTGTGGAAGCTTGAACTCCTTGCGTCATGATAGGAGTACTGCCTTCTTGCTGAGGGGAAATTCTGTCTTTAATTGGAGGTCCGTCGAGTGATGTGTGGTTTTGTCGTTTTCGTTGTCGAGTAATTAATTTCACTTATTTCAAAGCCCCATGTGGTAAGTTATGTCTCAGATCGATGTTTCACTTCACCCGATTTTTACCAATTTCAGCAAATTAACAGGAAGCCACCCTCGCTTTGCTGTGTTTTGGGAAGCCGCTGTCCAGCTTGGTCACTCCCTAAGACTTCCACTACCTCGAGCAGACCTTCTTTACTCATGTTCGAGAGTAGGTGTTCGCTGCTGTCGTCTTCAAGTCCTGAGCTCTGTGGTGGTTCCCGACATGCCGTCATGCAGGCTGCTCATGAGCCCTCCAAGTACAGTGTCAGCATGGGTTTACTTGGCAAGGTTAGGTTATCGTTGCACATCACGCGCGGAAAGTTGAAAAGAGTTACCAAAATGAAGAATCCTCATTGCGGTAGCCTGGCACAACTCCCTACCAGCTGTGTGTCTAACATGTTAATGATGGCTGCAGAAGTGGTGTAGCTGTGCGCGTCTATCACTATCTCTTGTCGCTCCTGTCTATTACTATCTCTTCCTGTTTTCCTGTCTATCACTATCTCTTACGTGTCGCTCCGTGTTCTGCATCGTATTATTTTACTTTTTAACCAGGGTAAATTCCGAGGTTTGCTAGCGCTCGTCTCTTGCCAATGATTGTGCGTTTTGTGAAAGCGACATCAACCTCTGATGGTGCGGTCAGTTTGATCCCTCCCTTTGATATGACTCAATAGAGCCCATACGAGAGTACTGGGTTGAGAACACACTCAGGGGTTGTGTTTCTCTGCACGGCCAGATCGCAGCTACCGAGCCAAGCCCCACTGCACTGGGGTCCAAACTTTGCTCCACTCGTGTACGTCGGGACGTGGCCATGCTTTGGATTGCTGTAAATTTACTGCATGTCTACCTTTAGAAAATTCGTCCACTTGGCTAAGGAAATCTATGAGGTCTATGTGGCTGGCAGCCAGTGAAATTCATATGCTCAATGAATTATCCGTATCGATTGAGGCTAGTTTTCCAGAATTCTCCCCTTGTCTTCAGTAACGCTAATATTAGCTCCTGGCTTCTAAGGCGATCATGTGTTCACTTGCACCAGTTGTATGACAAATTTTGCCTCCTAATGACTCCTGAGTCTGTTTTGACTGGGCTGCATCGTTTGCTACTCTTCCATTCTGTAGAAAATTTTTCCCTCTCTCAACCTAGGGACCGAAAATTTCTTGAGAAATTCGTACGATGCTCGACATTTTGGCTTGCAGTCAGGGCGAGAGCTTATCTAGTTGGTGCCTCTTCCTCTCCTGTATTCATGTGCGTAGTCATATATTAAGAAAAGCCGTACTCAGCGCTTCGTATGCCCGGCACACTTTGCTCAGCTCTTCTTCTCATTGCGTCGCAACTCATTCCTCCATAGTGAGGGTCTGCATAAATGTACTCTTCTTGGGAGCTTCGGCTTCCTTACGCTTTTCATTGCTCGTAGGTTGGGACAATAATAGCTTCTAGGTGCTACGTATTCCTCCGAAACACAAATATCTAAATACTTGAGTAGAAAGTGTTAAAAGAGTGTCCTTGTTCTTCTTGTGTAGCTTGTATTGTTCGACATCCCTCAAAGGAGATGCTAGGTGGGAGCGGGCAGGCTTTACGGCCTGTCGAGCGTTCGAAAGGAGTTTCATGTGATTGTACGTTGAAAAAGACACTTCTTGTGCGTTCCAAGATGAGGCTAGCTAGGCTCGTTAAAATTTGTATGTTATTGAGCAAATATTTATTATAAATCGTAATTAATTTATCTTGAGACGATATCATGCGGAGGTATTTACATGAGACACCGCGCCTGAGGGCAGTATGTTTTGCTTAAACTTTCATGTATACCAAGTCAATCGTGGCCACCTAACACTGAGATGCTGCAATGTTTCACTGTTACTGCATACTTATTAATAACCTTATTAAAATTTCAGTATTTATGCGATTGGTCTTCATTCGAAGATTACTTTAAAGAGAAAAGGTGTTTCACTTCTCTAATTAAATAGTTACCGAAATCGTTCGATATAGCTCTATTGTAGTAATTGAAAACTTGCTTCTAATGAACCTCAAATGCCACACTGGCTTGCGTCAGGACGTGGTACAAATTAACAGGCGCTTAATTGCAAGGCTACCTACCTCATCGACTGTGGGAACCCACAAACTTTCATGGTGTTCGATTTCTGCCGTGGTCCGCGTGGAAATTTTAAAGTGTATGTTGTTTCCTACATAGATTTTAGATACTTGATTTACCAGTGCCGGCGTTTTATGATGCTCTTCACAAGCGTTGCCCTGCTGAATTGTGTCAGGGAATTGTGATTGCGCGCTGACCTGCGTTGCTGTCGTGATCTACCTTACCTTTTACTCCTGGCCACACGATCTGTCTACTTTGTCTTGAAGCTAGTAGTAATCTTTGTTGCGTGAGAAATGGTTGAAAATAGTGATCTGCGTTGGGAATGTGGAGTGGTGTTTGAATGAGGATTAAATCACTTGCACACGGAACTCTTCCTGTTCTTAGGCATAAATTTCTCAGCTGTCGCTTCGAAAGATTGAAATACTTGGAGGGTTGCGTGAATCGAGTGGAGGTAAGAAGAGCTTCGCTAGTTTGTGTCTTCTGTAGTGAATGCAAGTGATTGAGCTGATGTGTATGACTGCTTCTGCTGCACACTGCTTGCTTAATTTTAAGCGATACTTGCCAAAACTTTTGCGCTGTCAAGGCTCCCGATACGCTGTGTTGTGGTGTATGTTATTGCCAGGTGTACGTTGGTATTGTGCTCTCGAGGACCACGTGAGATGTGTGTCGTAATAACTGTGTAGCTGTTGTCTCCTTTGCTGTGTCGGTCGGAGGCATCTCTGCGCTTCTCATCTTCGCTGCTGTTGAACCTCGTAACTAACTACACAAAGAATTGCTTCCAATTTGCCCTATTTTAGACACGATTTTGGTGCAATACGCCTAGTGTACGTTACGTACATCATCGCAGTGCTAAACTGATCTTGGTCTCTTGCCTGGAGGAGCCGTTTGAATAAGAGCAATACAGGATTAGGTCCTCAATAATTATGCAACTGGAGGAGCTGCCGTGTTTCGGACACCTCGCGTAAGTTAGTGAAGCGAATGTCCGGCTGGTGTCGGGGGGTGCGGCCAGCGGCGCTGGCTCATTGGGTCTCCCTATTGGGACAGCGAATGATTTTGTGAGGACCGTAGTTATGTGCGCTAGTATATTACAGTATAGATGACTATGTGACCACTGGATAAACACAATCAAATGTTATAGTAGTGTGTAGCGTTTTCTCTTTATATCTTAGAATACCAATCGTAGAATTCATTTAGTAGGTGTGCTAGTTCGCTATCTTAGCTTCCATGCTGTTCGTAAGTATGTAATTGTTCGATAGATTTGCCTAGTATTTAGTGGGATGTTCGTTCAGCCTGGAGAGGTGGGGCGGCTGCGGCGGTGTGGCACGCTGCTGTGAACGCAATGAGTGTGTAAGGCCTTCACGTAACGGAGCACCCTTCACCAACATCGAGAGGCTTCCTGTGAGCCGTGAACTAGTTTGTATCAGCCAATAACTGCTGATCGTCTCTATGAGCTGTAAGCTTGTTTGTTCAGAGCCCTTCATTTGATGAATTTAGTGATTTGTTATGTTCGCGCTACTTGCCCTTTGAAGAGAGGGAACTATCTTGTTTACTGCGGCGAACTACTTGCAAGGGAATGTCTCGATTTCACAGCAGAGCTTTTGGACGTGAACAATCCTCGATGTTATCAATATAATCTTTAAATTGGTATTGCTACCTCCTCAACCAGCACGATTTCAAAGTAAATTTCAAGCTGAGTACTACGTCAGTATTTGAGTTTTTACCGCATTGACAGCGTTCCATCTAGGACTTCTGTAGACCAGCGTTTCCTAAACTTTTTCAGCACGTGACCCCTTTCTGTGGTACCATACCTATCATGTTACCCCACATAGCCATTCGAAAACGTTCTAATTTTCAATAGAGCAATTAAATTTTATGTCTGCTCCATTTCGGCAAGCTGAATATGGTACAAACAGTTGGGCTCTCCATGACCCCCAGAAAATAATCTCATGCTCTTTGGGGATCATGAGCTGCTGTTTAATTATTGTCGTAGGCCGTGATGGGTGTGGAGCGGTTGTGTGTGGTGCCGTCGGAGTAGCCCTGCCGCCGCTGCCCTGCCGCTGCCAGCAAGAATACTTCAGAGTTTGCTAGCCTTGATGTGCTTTACTGCAACAGCCATAGAGTGGCGTGCCCTGTCTCGCCATACTAATTATTATTACTGTATTACTAATCTTAACGTAATGATTATCTCTTCTGGTATCTTTACCTCCGTAGAACGCTCTGGTTTAGTTGCTCAAGAGTCATCGGTGATTCCATTGTCATCTCTATTTCACTTTTATGTCGATGTCAGTGGTTCACGATGTCGAGTAGGGTTGCCAATTTACTGTTGGTGGATTTTTTGTGAGCGATTTTATTCCTTGTTAACTACAAAAGTCCTTTTAGTTGTTTTGAAGCGGCTATTTGTCATGATCAGGTCTGAGACGAACAATGTGCGCGTGTGAAGTAGGCTGTCCTTGTCATGATGTTCCTACCAATACCTTTCAGTCTTCTTATGAATTTCGTGTGTTGGAAGTCAGGGGCCCTTGTGCGTGTACTCACTCAATTCATTGTTCACGTGACTCTTTCACTCACCAATGTTGGATCTACCTCTTCCACACGAGTCCATTTGTTTCAAATGCAAGCTTCTTAATGTAAGATATAATGCGTTCAAGCCCCGTTTAATGTCCATGTAAAGCCAAAAGCATGGTCGAATTGTTCATTGATTAGCCGTTGTTGGTCTCAGTGCTTCTGTTTCCTACCTAGCTGAGACAGTAGCTGGAGAACACAAAAATATCATACTTAACGCTGAACGATAGTCTTTTGTGTAATGAGGATAGGAAATTAAATTTTTACATATTTCCACGTGTACATTTTCGCAGGTAAGAAACTTGGAAAACCGACCTCCCCTGACGCTTTAGGTCTGTGCCGTGCTTCAAATTGTGCTAGCTGCACTTCCACCACTTTTTTTCTGTAAAAGAAGTATTGGGTTTTGACACAGTCAATATTTAGGCACTAGGTTCCCAATTGAAAAGCCATCGCGTTCGAGGGGGAATTAATTTAGAAGCCTCTGGAAACACTGCTGGATAATCATTAATCGCGCTTGAGCAGCAATAAGGTTACAGCAAAGCTGATAAGTAGGAAGAAAGTTGAGTGTTGATAAGATCTCAACGCCGCCGAGCTCTTAATTTCTCTTTAAAGCCTGAAACTGAAATCCATTTTCAGAACGCATGTTATTAGCGCACATTCGGTCTTATTAGACACAGGAAAGAACTGAGATGTATCATCGCGCTGCACAGCGTTGCGTTGCCCAACGCTCGAGCGGCAATGAACTTCTCGTACGGAAAATTTTCGATTTAAGTTTAAAGCGAGCGATAGCGTAGGCTTTCTCAAACATCCCAAAATTTTTCATTCAATACCATGTTTGACTTCAAACACTACTCAGGCGCTTACCGTCTTGTTTCTTGAGACGTTATTACTTCTGGATGATTTCAGCTCACGAATGCTTAATTTTGTGAGAAAATTTTGCGTTACCGTTCATTTTAGAGCAGATTCCGAACTTTGTCATGTGATGGAACAGAACTTGAGGGCAACCTTGGACGTTGTTCGGGACGGTTGTCCGGGCCACACTGATGTGCCGCCTTTTGGCAGTGTACAAGTTCTCCCCCGTGAGCGTAGGTACCTGAGCTTTGGTCCCCAGGCTACGGACGTTCTGTAGCTCGCATTCCTAAGTTTCTATTAAAAACCCTTGCTTCAAACTTTCCTATCATTTTTGTTATAATCCGTGGTGCTCGTCTGTCTTGTATGTCAAAAACCCAAAACGGTATCCTGAAGCAAAGTCTATTTCACAAAGTATTGTTCGTTACTGGAAACTCTTGTAAAGTTGAGGGAGGATGCGTGAAATCATTAATCAGTTTTGTAAAATTTCTATTGTCCGCCTTTTGTTGAGGGGACAGAAACTAATGAAAGTTTGTGAATTTGAAAACACGCTTCATGACATGAAGCTGAGAAGGATACGACAACTTTATGGTTAGCATAATATATATCATAAAAACGGTAGAATGTTCTATTAATACTGTTCGGTAATATTTTTTTTGTAATAGTACCTAGATAGCTTATTTCATGCTGCAATGAATTTCTGCAATGTGCTAAAACACGAAAATGTGTCTTGCGTCACCGAGTTTCGTAAGTAGCTTTGGCGACTAGCTTATAACGAGGCGTTGCTGCGGTACCTCAACCAATGTGTGTCCATGCTGCGCTGACTGGGGCAGAAAGGACGGACGTTTTCGCACGAGTCGAGAGAAGTTCTTACCTGCATTAGTTCATATACTAAATTAATTGGCGTACAAACAAGAACATGTGAATTTTACTTCTATAAGCAGCAATGCATGACGTATGCCTTTGTATTGCTTTGTTTGAAAATGACGGAATTGTCCGTCCTCTCTGCCTCACCCTGCACGTCAGCATCAGCGCCAAATATCAGAGCCGTGTCCGGCTTTTGACAATCTCTAGTTTACTGCAGATTTTAATCGATAATAATGATAATAATAATTATTTGTATAGAGGGTAGGCTTCAAATATCAGCTGCCTCACCAACACCTCTATTCCCAAATGACTTCCCAAGTAAATTATTCTTCTTATCTATGGTATTCAATAGCGATGGCTTGCCTCTTATCTCTAGCACCAAAATCAAACAAGTTCCCGAGGGATCACGTGTCTGCTCAGTTAACACATAATGCTTATTATTACCTAACGATAGTAAGCCTTCCCTGCGTAACATGTGAACTCGATGGTCTCCGAGGCCTCGGCGTCCGGGCAGGAGCACCGAACCCTGGCGCCTTCATGGGTTTGAATTGGCAACTTCGTTTTCACGGGATAAATTTCAATATTTATGTTCAGTTAGGCAGGCAATTGGGTCTGTATTCTCCATTATTTAAAGTTTCAATTTATCCTTGTTTTGGTCATAATTCGACGTTCCTGCCTTACGGTCCTTTGATTTTAGAAGTTGTTATTCTCATCTCTCCCGGGAGACGCCTTGGGTTTGGATCACAACCGCGAGCTGAACCTTGGCATGGTCGTGGCGGAGGTACGATCGTGGATCGTACTCAGGACGAGTTGATCTATTATTCGCTCTCGTAGGATTATGAGCTCTAGTTTAGACACCGGTTGTCGGTGGATGTATAGTCTAGATGGATTTGGGATTTTTCACTTCGTAGTGTTAGAGTAGCGGGTTGATCATCTAGATCAAGGTATTGTGCCGGAACTTAGCTAGCTAGATAATTACTATAACAATTATTATTGACTCTTGTTATTCTATGTGATGTTCCATGACGCTTTACGGTAGGCATAATACTGACACAGCTTGACGGGAGTAGATGACTAGCTTTGGTGAGTGTTAGGCTTAGTAGCTGCCGCGTGTGTGTCCTTCATAGCGAGCGCACGTCTCCAGCGCTCATTTTCTCCAAACGGCGCCAGGCCTCAAGTGTGTCTCTTCCAGGTTGTTATAGAAATTGGCTTATTTGTTTCATTGGTGATAGCGAACGTGGCACGGAGTACGTTTCAACTTCGAAATATTGTAACATTTGTACCTAGGAATGTTGGATCATTTTGACCTCAAAATGAAACACTGTTCGTTTTGCGCTATGGAGATCCCTAAATCTACTGCCAAATCAGATGCCCTCAACTGCGTGGTCTGAACTATTTGCTGAGCAATTTTAGAATGTCCTGTCCTGACTGAGGTGTCTTGTGCTACACATTTGCTCGTAGGCCGTTGCTGTTGACCAGAAATACAGTTTTATCGGCTGCTTCTTTTTTGTTTTGTTGCAGTCAAGAAAAGTACATGGAAGCGCTGCTTCCGCAGAGCCCGTGTTTGTGGTGCACACTTACTCTAAATAATATTCAATTTCCGTTACACGTGTAGGTTTAATTTTATTTAATCATCGTTTTGTTAAGTAATTGAGTGATAACGAAGTTTTGTGTGATCTACTGTCAAGTATTTTGTGAGAAAATACATCATCCTACGAACGCATCCACGGTTTCTTCCGTAAAATTCACTTAGTGCACTTGCTTTATTTTCTAATGACGTGCGTCTAGCGGTAATGCAATTTACGATGTCGTTTTTAGTTTCACTTAAGTTTGTATCAGTGCATGAGGCATTATCGTGGCCGCGTTTACGCGCGTTCACATCACACGGTAGTGGGAAGCGAGTGCGTTAGGTCATCGCCCTGTGGGGCATTGTTTGTGTTGGGCTTGTGATCATCCAGCGTCCGTAGAGTGAAATTGTTGTATGCCTCACTAAATCAGTGACAGAACCAAGGTCTTCAATGATACCTTCCTTGATTTCCAAGGAACACGAAATTGATCTCAGAAAGTATAAATCTTTGCTCGTCTAATTTTGAAGTGTCGCTCCGCATCCGTTTGGTCGGGCACTTTGTTAACCTAGCGAGAGCCTTGCTCACTTGGATACGACCGCACCCCTATGAGCCTAATGAATAAAATGAAATACTACATAAAATTACCATAACGTTTAAAGTAGCTGGGAATAATCATCACAAAACTGACAATGATGTCGCCTTTACCATGGACAGACGTCGCTCGTCTCGCACCAGCACGCTCTCCTGGTTTAGCATTCAATTTCTTCGTCGTAATGAGCGTTGGGTGGTTTTTGCGTTGGAAGAAACTGGAAGAGTTGCGTTCTCTTCTTTGCCAAACTTGCACTCGACATCTCATCGGAACGAGTCCTGCGAGTTGCAGCGAAACACACGCGTGTCCAAATTTGCCCCCATTTTGTTCTGCCACCTGGAATGGCAGGTGAGGGAGGACCTGGATGACAACTTGACCTATTAATTCTTACGTTATTCCCTAAGCTGAAATACACAGGGCTTCTGACGGTACTCATAGGTACTAATCATGTCGCACGTACGTAGTAGGACGGATTTAATCGTCCACAATTATGTGGTGACATTCTTGATGTCGTTTTTTTCCTTAGTATTGGCGTTGCCATTGACTCGAGTGGCTGTTTTTCCTTATGGCAATCGCACCTGCAAATGTTATGCGAGTGTCTCTCTTACACGTGTTCTAAATTGTCGAGATTATTTACCTTGCTTTGAATGCCGGAACTGTTCTTTGTGGATGTATTTTTAGTGTCCTGCACCAAATGTGTGTTGCTAAATCCAGCTTCGAACGTTTTTTTTTTGTACGATATCAACGATTATTTCGACCTGTTTTCTGTTCTGTGTATGTTTTATTCCAAAATTATTTGTTTACGCAGGTCCTGCAACTTCCATTGTATCGTTTTGCTTCTGTTAAGGAAGCTTTTACGTACGTCTTGGATCACAAGCACTAATTGCTCATCTTTGTATCGGAGATTTTGCTGGAGATGTTGGACTGCAGTCACCTGATATTTCTATAGTTTGAGCGGGTGCGCTGTGCCGAGGGTGTGTTGGGCAGTAACGTGGCTGAGGGCGCTCTTGAGATCCTCCTGCCAGCCTGCACGGCTCAGCGCCTCGTGGTGCCAGTTAGGTGGTGCTGGCCTCGCTTCCAACTGGCTTAGGTAATGAAGCCTACGAAATTTTGGGGTACTAAGAGTGTCTGTCATGTTGATTAGGTGAGTACGGAATTATTGGTTTTCAATTGGCTTCTTTATTAGTCTAGACCTCGTCTTAAGTTATCCTTCATTTCCATTTTGTGTGTTGTTTGTAGTAGCCATTGCAGTGCAAGGGCTGTGGACAGTTCTAAAAGTCGATTTTTACTATATAAATCTGAATCGTTTTTACAACTTTTTTCTAGGCTTACCTATTACTGAATGATTGCCACTGGTTTTACCTTAGTCTTGATATCTGCATGTGCCAATAGTGTCAGAGGCCGATGCTTCTACTTTCTATATGATAGAATTAACTTGTTCAGCGAGATTTCAAAGTAGGCGAATAACTCCACTCCAGAGTTCCATACTTAAGTGAGTTACTATTATATTAATTAGTTGTCCGGATGCAGGACTACTACAGGACGCAACTCGTGTACTCCACCGGCTTAAACAATACGGGTCTTGATCTAGCCTCTGTCATGAGATGTTATTTATTTCTGTAATGTGTACTCTTATTCTCCCGAGGAATTCTATGCACCAGCTCGCAGGCACGCCACCGTGCGTGCTGAGAGCTCATTAGTACGTTAGAGAGCCAGCATCGCGCTGGACTGGTCTGCCACACAGCGATGTTCTTAGAAATTCCTCTTACGAGCATTTCTCACAGTAATTCTTAGGGGTCGACCGCGATACTTGCCTTTCAGGACAAAAGCTAAAATTTACTAATTCTTCTACCCATTTTGTATGCCTTCTTGCATAAAAAAGAAAGGAAAAAGAAGTACTAAATATTCGTATTATTATTATGCAATCAGTGAAACTTAGAACATCGATGTAAGTGTTATTAAATCCAAAAAATTTCTACCAAACTGCGCAAATTGTTAAGCAATGATGGAGCTGTATGTAATTGGACTCGCGAATGATCTAGTCGTGCTAGGACCTCACACTTCATTGTTGACTCACTCAGAAATCCTAAGTTTTGACGATCAATATATTTATTAATCGATGGTATTTCATCCTTGAGAGTTGTTATTCACGTAGACTTAATAACGCTATTGAATTCAGAGCGTAAAATAGAAGATGAGGGAGGAGTTTTGGTGTGGGTACAGCGGCGAGCGTTGCTGCGCCTGGCGCTATGACGCACCCTTGTTTTTGGGTTGTTATCCGGCGTCTCTGGAGTCAAATTGTGTGATAAACCTTACAAAATTAGTGATAGCACCAAGTTCTTTGATGATACGTTGATTTTCATGGGACGCGAAATTGATCTCAAAAGGTTGAAGGTCTTTGTGGCATTACGTTAAAATATTTCTGGGGAACTACTGCTCTTATGTATAGAATTAGCTAAAGGTCTTATCAGTTTAATTATTTGTGGTTGCTATATGTGCCTGGTCACTTGGATATAATCTCTTGTTTTATGAAGGCTTTTGTCGTGACTGGTGGTGTGTTTGACACGATTTTGAAGATAAAATTGTAAGAGTTAGCCTTGCTCAGCATTTAGAGAATGAACATCAGCTGATCAGTAGTTGATAATCGGTATGCATGTTTGGGTAAAGATACAAATTTTACCACCGATTTATCTTTGTATCAGTCATGGTTCTGTGCACAAGCTTTTGCGTTCTCACAAGAAAAGAGTTTCTCGTTCGTATGTGTTGATAGCTGTTGTGGATGTTGCGTTTCTCAGTTGCTATGACCTGGAGCAGTTAGTGTAGAAGTCGCTACTCTTACGATGTTCTGTTCACAACACTGCTTGGGTCTACGAGAATTTAGTGTATAAATTGCATCGAACAAGTTCACCAAGATTGAGGCACTACCCTGGCCTTGCTAAATATTTAGCCCGTACTTATGGATTGTTCCGTTGTAGCGTGTGTAGGGGGCTGTCGACACCTCGTAACCTCCGCAGCTCAAATCTCTCCAGAAACACAACCGTTCCCGCGTGTACCATTTAGTGTCGGTCGGCCGTGCTCCGGCCGCGACTGTCTCTAGAATCTTTTCCTTCCTAATATTGTCTTGTTATTCTTACTATTATTGTTCTCGGGCAGTAGACTCTCTCAACGACAGTGTTCGAAGTGTGTATGCTCGTGTTGTCCAAGTTATTTCCTATGTAAAAAGACGGCGCTTGGTGGAAGATTTTCTGCGCCTTTAATGTGCGCTGGCATTAACTTTTTTAAGCAAAATATAGTCAAAAGTCCCGACTTGCAGCAAAAAAAACGTGATGCCCCAACAGTGTGGAATTTCGAGGCTGATGGACGCTAATGATCCCTGGACTGAAGTATCTTTTGTGTCATGCATTTCAATACCACGTTATAGGTTAATTCATTGCGGACACTTGGGCATTTATTGAACTATTTAGCGATGTATTGTGATTACATTCAGGAATGAACCTCTAATATCGATGGTATATTCGAGGGATTGAATATTAATCTGAAGCTTCCTGACATGGTTTTGGTGAAGTTTGCCTTTACTCTACACATTTCGCTTGCATTTGAGACAATATTATCCATAAGGAGAACTTGAAGCTTTGCTCACAGATTTTTTAAGTCAAGTTCCTGGCACTCGGTTAATAATTAAATGTTTCTGCATGAGGTACTGATGGCTGTCAGGAAAGGAAGCTGTGGTTGAGAGGGTCACCGTGCCGAGGGTCCTGGAACCACTTAGCTGTAGGCTCTTATTAATATTATAAGTGTTGAATATGATCCCTAGTGTCGCTCCGTAGTTGTAAAACTTTGTTGTTGTTTCTCCGTGTCCTGCTGAATGGTCGTTGCTTTTGTTGTACTAGACTTGAGGATAGCATTTGTGTCACGGCCGTGTTCTCTGGCGCCAACTCTCACTCTCCTCACCAGACGCGCCGGCGGTTCTCTCCTTTGGACTTCACGTCGAGTGTGAGTTGGGCTCTCAAAAAATCCTTGGTGCGGTTCTCAACGGGACAGATCTGATCGAAGCGAATTATTATTACTAATTATTTATAATTGTTATTATAATACTATATCCTAGTTTTCAGTACTCCTTTGGAGGTTACTTGTAAAGGATTATCGTAAAGGTTGAATTGTAACGCAGGGTGTGTGTGCGTGCGCAGGTAGAGAACCGCCGCTGTGTTCTGGCGACGTAATTTCTATAGAATTTTATAACGTGACCCGCTTGCATGAGCTTCGGCTTTCATGCTCTGATGATACGGTAGGCTTAAAGAAACTACTACGGCGATATAGAAGTCAACGTTTTGACTATGGGCCTTAATTTTCATGTCCCTAAGCTTGAGTTTATGTTGGTCTGGTGGAGCTCGTGTTATGTTGTGTCATGCTCTTGTTACCGAGAGGAGAGGTAGTGGTGATCAAACCATCATTGGACGGACTTGTGGGACCGCCGTAGGAAGGGCTCCCTCCCTTTCAGTAAACTCGTTACTTCCCAACGCTTGAAAAATTACTATCTATGAATCACAGTTCACGTCGTATCAATGATCGTTTTAATTGCACCAACTAAGTGATTATTTTAAGCATATAATAATGATTATTATTGAATAAATTTAATTTTTAAAATTCTGGGTATCAGTTTGTTAACCGAGACTGCTGAGGAGCTCGCTTTCGTTCTCTGGGGGGTAATGGGAAGGTGAAATGTTCTGTGTGGCATCTACTCTATTTTTATAAGCCTATGCCTAGTGTTTTTGACTACTTTCTGGTAGAGCTCACTCCAAAATCAGTTTTTCTTTTTTTCTACTTTCTGGTTCCATGCATTTTGACACGTGTTCCTCTATTTTTGACTGTGATGCTTCAATGAATTTGTGCTTTATTCATGGTAATACAATCGCTACACGGAACTACACCCATTTTGCGTTAATTGTGCAATTTCTACATACCTCCATATCTTTGAAGTTCTTTGCTTGTTTTAGCGTATATGCGTTGAAGCATCATTAAGGCCTCGTGATGAAGGTCAGGAGAAGTTGAGTAAAATAATTTTTGAAAAAGTATTGAGAAAATTTGGAGGCCTCTACCTTCCAACATGAGAGCAGACATTCAGTGATACAGTTTAACCGCAGGAATGGCCTGGTAATTTTTCCCCTGTAGTTTTTTTGGCAACCAGTAAATATGTGTTAACTAGTCACATTGCATCCAATGTGGCATTGGTGGTCAAAGCCTTAATGTAGTTGTAATGAATAAAGCACTGCACCTACAATAGCTTGCTATTCAACTTCTCTTGTCCTCTTCAGTATCTGTAAGATTAAGGAAGTTTCTCCAAACCCATCTGTTAGTTACGCTTATGTATCCATACCCGTGTTCTGATTCGTAATATTTTATGCCATGTAAAGGATTTTGCGAGAAAATTTTCTGAATTATGACTTGTAACTACAATGTTTTATATCCTTGCTTGATTTCGACTTTTTGTTTTGTGTTTTACTATTGTTAGGAGGAAGAACTGTTCCTATTGTATTTTGTGAGATTGAATTTGTGCGAGCTGCTATTCTCTGAACTTGAGCTTTTGTGAAATGAATCGAGAACGTGGAATGACGTTGAAGCTTCCGTCGTATTGGCGTTCGCGTAAATTGGAGAACACAAAGGTGCTGTGAACTCATGTTCCTCCATCTGGAGTAGCACAAGGCCTGCTGCACCAGCTCGAGTGGGGTGTAGTGTGAGGACTGCACAGTGATCCTGTGTGAGTTGAGATTGCTTCTTAAGTAATGAAGGATATTTTCTTTCTAGGATTATAGAATGCCCGTTTTATTTATCGTACTTCTTTTGCTGTACTGATATGTGTCATTTCCATTGTGTGGTTACGGATTGTCGTAATGCAATAACTGTATTAGTCTTCGTAAGACACTTTTTAGTTGTACCTCTGTGCTTTTTTATGTTTTTTAGATGTGTGGGCTCTCAGCTTTACAATAGTTCTCTAATTATATTCGTTGTAGTCATTTATATGCACCGTTTGCTTATTTACTACTGAGAGTATTTTCATTATACTTCGAAGTATTCAGTCCATTAATAAGCTTAATTGCTTTACTAAACGCTAGGCGATACACTACTGTGTACTTCTGTCTCCGAAGTTGGTTTCATGTATTTTACATTTCCAGTGAAGCGAATTTCGTCTGCCCGAAGGGTTAGTCTCGACGGTCTTGAATTTTCTAAAGGTTCGTTGACAGGGCAGCTTATGACTCCTCAAACAAATGTAGAATATTTTCAAGTAAATCCAGCAACGTCACTCGCTGTGAAAATTGTCAAGCTTATGCAATTACTAAATTCTTCTCCACCGTTGATTGTTACGTTTCTATGAAATTTCTTAACGTAATGCTCTAGTCGCGTGTTTATCTCGTGTGGGGGGAGCCAGGGGCCGCCGTACGCTTCGTAGGTCCTACGTCATCTTTTCTACTATTCTGATGAAATTTGCACGTTTTAGTCGAGAAGCTTTTCAGTTTTTACAATTGCAATTCCGGAAGTGAGACATTGGGTTGCCATATGCCATGTATGCGTGCGCGCGGCGTCAGAGGGGCGGTCGGGCCACGCTGTGATGCGGTCGTCTAGTGAGCGAAGTGAAAGCCATGGCTCTGCATCGAGTCCCGTCAAATCGAAGCCGACATTTTAATTTATTTATGTCATTATAGCTTCAAGGTTAAGTCCTGTCGGTGGAGACAAAGTTTACAAGTATGTATTACATGCGAAATTTTGGTGGTGATGGGGTGGTAAGTTCTGAACAAGAGCCGAGTATCGGTATACCATAAGTTACTAGTAATACTACTATGAATACTAGCTGTTATAACCTCTATGCATTTACTGCTAACAGGAAGGTAATGGTTGTAGAGTACCTCGTGTAGCGCTAGTGTTGATTAACGTAGTAGCCGCTGCTGTGTTAGTTATTGTAGTACTTATTTCTTCTCTTTCTTGCTGGTGCTTGCCCCTCCCCCCTCTGTGGGTCGCTGGTGAACTGCTCGAGTTCGACATCGCGGTCTCAGGATGCGCTTCTCAACGTCGATATTATAGGCAATATTCCATACAGTTGGCGTGGTTGACAGCGCCGTGCTGACCTATTTCATTTCTGATTCATACTTCGGATCCCTGGCCGCTTGAATTATTTCTGACAATACTTTCATGTAAATTTTCTCGTGTGGTTTGTTTTGAAACATTGACGGGCGCATGAACGGAAAATACACAGGAATTTTGTACCTTTTCTGCGGTCACACGGTTGTATTTTGAAAATATATTTCCTTGCACTGGTTTTTATAGTTCTAGCTTCAATTTATCGCCCTTCTCATGCTGGGAAGCATCCGAATGGTCTCCCAGCAATCGTACATTCAGTGCCAAAAATGACTCGGTTGCTGGTGGGGCAGACGTTCGTCATTTCAACGCCCTAAATTTTAAAAATGAAATTTAATAAAGTATATGACTCAATGAATGATTTAGTTTTCAGTGATTCAGAAGGTGCCGGAAATTTAATTCGCGCTTTGAGCAATTGAGGTATTTTATATCGAGCTTCGGTGTTATTTTTTTGACAGCCGCATTTTGGCGCGTTTCTAACTAGAGCTACGTTTGATCGCCACGCTGCTGATGCTCACCAGATTATGTTGGCTTTTGGAAACTAATGTGTTCTGGAGACGAGGTGCTTTGGTGAGCGAATTTCGGAATGCGTTTGTGTGTGTGTGTGCGTGTGTGTAGCCCAGTGCTCTCTGTCACTCCTTTAAGTGTTATTGACTTGTGATAAACAATTAAAGTGTGCTATCATCGCTATGACTTGTGTTTCATGCCCCCCACCCACGCCACCAAACGCCCGAGTCTCCATGTGTGTTGTGCAGCACCAGCTTCTGAGGCAGGTAAGAGATTAGGTTTGTCCCTGGGTTACGTTAGGTTTGTATATCGTATTACGTCTGTAGAGTTAAAATCCTGAACATTACTTTCTGAACGTGGGATGTCGTCGTGAGCATCAAAGATGAAACCTCGTCAGTTTGTGTCCTTGCAGTGCCTCCACAGCGCATCAGGGCCTACTAGCTTGTTAGGGTATTTGTCTACGATAAATTTAGGATTGTAACTATAGCCTAGAAAAATATTTAGTCCACATTCTAGTTTCATATTTTTCATTTTATATAAGCTAGAAAGACCCGTAAAAATTTCACGGAAATTTAGATAAACCAGCTCATGAGAAGTGGTCCTCTCAAGTGTAGGACAGAGATTAGAGGTTCAGGGCAGAGAAAGTCCGGTCTTGGAAATAATTTCCTTCTTGATGATACGAGTAGTCTGAACTCTATTTGAGAAACTGAAAATGTGCCGCGAAGACTGGCTTTTTATAGCAAAACATGCAATCCGTACACATGATACTTCACTCTAGACCCGAAATTTCACTTGCAAAGTGGCGAAGCGTGATGGAACGGTAGATATAAGCGTATTATAACATGGATTGCTCTCCCTATTTTTCCGTGTATTTATACCACACACACATCTATTGAATGTTTCTGTTAATTCTAATTCAAGTTTTTTTCTCCTTCCTTTCCCAATTTTTGTACAAAGTTGTTTTTTCTGTTGTCTATTTCGTTTCTATGATATTTCATCCATCATTGCCATAGTTCTCCACTGCACTCCTATTCTATGTTCATTCTTTTGAACATTGCCATTTCATTTTCCTATTCTGTAATTCGGTTTTATGTATCAATCCTAAATCCCATTGAATATTCCTGTTTCATATTTTGCATGCCAATTCTACTCCACCTGGCCGTTACAGCCTCGTATTTATAACACATTTCTACCACATATTTTGCATGGCATTTCTACACTAGGTTGTAACGTGGGCCAGTTTCAAAAATGCACATTACTTCTACTACTTCTGCCGCCACTTCCTCTCCCTTCTTAACTTGCTGTTTCTGTGCAAAGAGGAATTCCGTGTGGGAACACACCTGTGCATATTACATATTCTAAGTTCCCAACAGTCCGTGCCAAAGAGTCTCTTCTTTTAACCTTCTTGAGCTTACCTTCTGATGTGGCTATGGAGTTTTAAGCTATTTTACTTGTTTGGTTAGTTCTTTCACGAGACTTCAAGCAAATGGTGTCCAAAGTAAAACGTGGCCAAATCGTAGCGTCAAAAACCGCTGGTGTAGTCACTGGAACAGGGACGTGAAACAACTGAACGTGTCTCGTAGAACTGTGTACAATGCATGGAAACGATGTACGGATACGGGCAATACCTCCAGCAAGCCCATTCCCTGACACAAACGTCTGTTCGTACTGAAAGATTTGTTACAGCTGTCAAGAAGACACCGATTTGAAATTCTCGCAGATGAGCGAGAAAAATCGCAAGACAACGCAGTTTTTCATGATCATCAGGATATTTAAGCATGGCTTGTGACTGTCGACGTGTAGCGAATTCGAATGAAACAGAATGTTTCTCTCTATTAAAAGAAGATTTGTAGAAATAGAGCAGGCGAATTATCGGTTCTTCACTAGCCGAAACTGTAGGGCAACATTTATGAAACAAGTAGAGCTTACAGGTTGCTGCAGAACATAAAAGAACAATCGCTTATTCCCAACAGCCACATGCAAAGTGTATACCATTCGGTTTTGCAAATAGTAAAATAACAGCCTTAAAATTAAAATAGGAAAGTTAAGATCGTGATTTTATATTCGTTCCTAAGCACAAAAAGTGAAGCGTGAGTCCAAAACATCGTGTGATGTTTGTGCATACGTCTTAATATAGTAATTACAGTGCAAAGATGGCCTATTAAGACCTAGATTTTTTATACATACGATAAACTGCAAAAATGATAACAAAATTCGAAACTATTTCGAATTCTAGAAAGTGAAAAGATAAGCATTAAAAATCGTTGATTCTGCAATCAGTCACATACAGGTATGAGTCCCATCGGTTTCTCAATATTAAGGCTACAACTTTAAAAATAGATGTGGATGCCACGTTGAGGCTCGGGTTGTGGTTCATAGTTCACTAACCTATCGCTGAGTGCAAAGTAGTGATCAGCAATTTGGATTGAATATTGACCAAAACCATCGTATAGTTCTTCGTACATTTCTGATAAAATTAATGGAATTACAGTTGACAAATAAGCTGCCAAATAGTCAAAAATTGTTGAACCTATGGAGAATTAAGCAGAATGAAGTAACGATAATTTGAGCTTGAATGGTAGTACGAAGTACCTTTATTAATTTTAACACGTTTTACCGTTGGGTTTTTAATGCCTTACAACTACTGACGCGTGA
>VOMN01021799.1:0-13390 GCA_014899125.1 Orchestia grillus | reverse complement strand
ATTGAGAAACCGATGTGACCCATACCTGTATGTGACTGATTTCAAAATCAACCATTGTTATTGTTTTATCTTTTCACTTTGTAGAATTTGGAATAGGTTAGAATTTTGTTATCATTTTTGGAGTCTATCGCGTGTATAAAAGAATTTAGGCTACAATGTGCCATCTTTGCGCTGTAACTACTATGTTAAGAGGTTTTACCATGCTTCACTTTTCGTGCTTAGAAGCGAATTTAAAATTACGATCCGAAGTTTCAATGTGACTTCCACAAGTAATTTTTAAATGCTAGTCTTACAAATCCTAACTAGAAGTTGCATCGAGACTTTCATGTTTTAATTTTAAGGCTGCCATTTTACTAATTGGAAAGTGAATTTTATATACTTTAAACGCGACTGATTTCGGAATAAACGATTTTTCTTTTTTCTAGCTGAATGCCCGTTCCTATAGCTGCAGCTAGTCTTAGGTCTAAAGACTAACTGAAGGTAGCTAGTCGTTAGCTTACTTTAAATGTTTTTGATATAATCTGCACATGTCGATTCATTTCTTACCCATATTTTGCTGCTATCCTTCTGCATGAGACTCCGAATAAACTATCTATTATATCAGTGAATCTACTATCTATCTACTATAGCAGTTTCGAATATCTACCATCCCCTGTATCAGTTTAGGATGTCTACTATCTACTATATCAGTTTCATATATCTACTATTCCCTATATCAGTTTTGGATATCTACTATCCACTGTATCCGTTTCAGATATCTACTATCTTTTATATCAGTTTCTGATATCTGCTATCTACTATATCACTTTTGGATGTCGATTTGAAATCATTAGATTTCTTGAACAATTCTCAATGTTTCAACGAGTGACTTTTAAGTTTAAGTTATGTTCTAAAAATATTAATTTATATAATTATGACGTATGCAGAAAACCATTTCAAACTCCTACACCCAATCTCAGTGCCTGACCCTACCTCTACGCAATCGTACATGCCAGGCTCCAACTCCATTGAGTCTTAGATACCAAACTCCAACTCCACTTTATGTCTCGAAAAGCACTCATCATCTTTGCTTGCTCTAAGATCCAGAACTTCCTTGAAAACTTCAGAAAAATTTCCTCCTCAATCTCAGAACATTTTCAAACGCAAGAGTCTTCAAGCTTCTAAATCGATCCCAAGTATCCTCAAAAAAACAATTTTCCCCTAAAACCACTTGCGAAAATTGTAAAATTCGAGCACAGAAGTTCTGGTATCACGGCTACAATTTCTCTGCTATCGGTGGTGAACCAAGTGATGATCTCAACCCCCTCACGGGGTTAAACGAGTCTAAATTATACTGAATCCGTCTTACCATATGACTATGGCAGTATCACTTCTACGTTCATGCTTATTTTCCGAGCTGTGTCACCCATAGAAGGAATCGAATCCTTTAACTCCAGTCCTTACTCAAGCTCCAATTGTGTGCTCCAGACTTGGACTCTATGATCACGTAGACTCCATGGCCTTAAGTCCGCTTCTGTGATCTTTACTCCAACTCCATTACCTGCAAGTCAAATCAATAATTACCTCAAATCTGCCTCAATAATCTCCACTCGGACTCCAAGACCTCGAATCTACCCCTGTGCTGCCCACTTGGAGTCTCCGAGTCTGTCTCCCTGATGGAACTCCACAAACTTCCTTGACACTCTCCGAGATAAAGACAAATAAATGAACGTGAAGAACGGCTCTGAAGAGAAGATTTCGTCTACAACGAGAGTTTCGAAATCTTCTCTTTTCAGTCATTTAATTTCCCCTCAAACTATTAATCTTCCTTCGGCTAGACACTCAAACGGCAGCAGGATATCGAGCCCCTCATTCCACCCAGATATATATAAATGGAAGCGCTTCCTCGATATCTCTCCATTTCCGAAAAGACGGTCTTCAAAAGACTGGAATTTGAGTTTGATCACTTGGAAATACTAAAAATTGATTTATAGCTTTGAAAACACACGGTTTTCTAAAAGCGTACGCAAACCTGATTTTTGGCAAGGACTGAAATTTTTTTTCACGAGAACCTCAGAAGCTTCACACCGCGTTCAGAGACGCTGTTCCCAGCGCAGTGCTAAATTTTTGACACGATCTGCTTTGTGGAGAACAAACGCCGATCATTTTGGTGCGCTGCTGCAGTAATCACCATGCCACTCTATATGCAAGACGAGCTTTAGCAGCTATTGAGAAGTAAAAATTTTTCCAAGCGATCCATATGGAGCGGCCTACTTTGGAAATTGCTGAACTGATAGGCTGCGATCATCGTTCAGTCTAAAAATTGGCCAGTTATCCCGATCGTACAGTTCAAAAATGGGCCAGTTATCCCGATGTGTGTTATGGGTGATCAGACAAAGGCAAACTGCTCAAAGAAGTACATGCGTCACAGCGAACTCTGCATTTGGTGAAGAGAGGAGCTCGTCGCAACGTTCCCCAAGCCAGTAAGGAAGTATTTAAGGGGGCTGGTGTATTTGCAAGAGGGTTGCCGACGTGGCAAAGCTGATAGACGACTTGTTTAAAAGTTATGCGCAAGGAGACAAGGCTTGAGTAGTCCAGAGGTATTAAAAGTAGCCATTTGACATGTTTTATTCACAAATGAATGCAGTGCTACCCTCGACGGATCCGATGGTTGAGGAGAAAGTTGACTGTACCAGGAGCATGGACGCTCTCTCCTGCCTAGACGGCAACATAATGGTTTGTTCTGTGATGGTTTGGGCTGGTATTGTCGATAGCGAGATAGTTGCGACTGTGAGCCTGGATGGCTGCGTAAAGCTCACTGGTGATGTTTACGTTGACTTCCTGAAGCAGAATTTCTTTCCATGGCATTAATCTAAAAGCCTTGCATTCCAGAAAACTTGGTCTTCATGCTAAGACTTGGACATGCCAGAAAATTTAGTCATGATAATGTTCCATTGCACGCAACGAGGCTCATAACTCATTGTTTGAACAATGTTTTTGCTAGGGATGACAAGATTTTAGAGTGGACGCCTTGTTCTCCAGACTTGAATTCGATTGAGAACCTCTATACAGCATCCTCAAGAGGAAGATTTTCGTCACTAGAAGGCAATTTAATTCTAAAGATGACCTGTGGAATACCACCAAGACGGCAGATGGAAAGATTTATTCGAATGATATCAAGTAAATGACTGAATGTTTTGCAAGTATCTAAGAAAGGCTCTGAGGATAAATACTAGCAGTGAAATAGAGCTTAACAGGAATTTCAACTTGAATTCATATTTCGTTGTATTATGAAAATGAAAAATGATTAAAATTTTTTTTCTTTTTGGATGGTACTATTCCCGATGTCTTGGAACATTTTGTATACAAAGTGGTGCTGCGGCTACTGCGGCAGTGTACCAAAGTGGCCGCCATTTGTTTAATACTGCACCAACCATGTCAAAAATGAAGCACTGTGCATGGAACTACATTTCCATTCACAATGGGAAGTTTCAGAGGTTTTCATGTGAACTTTGAAGTTATTGCCCTTAAACAAGTTTGAATGCAATTTTGGAACCTGTTTTACCTTGGAATTTCGATTAACGAACACGAACACCTGGAATTTCGATTACTTCTTACTGTGTTCTTAATTAAATAATAATTCTTTGATTATTCTGTTCTCTAGCACATTTATCATTTAACTTACAAAAAGCTCACCGTTCGAGCAAAAATTTGAGAGAAAATTAATTCCCACTTTCGAATTTAACCATTTCTTAATTCGAAGTAAATCGTGGGTAGAAATTAATTGTCTATCAGATTAATTTCTTGCTCGCACGGCGAGTTTTTCGTAAGTGGAGGTGTGTTCTACAGCCGCAGTTCCTGTGTACCAGAAATTGGCTCTGGGCATTTGGTAAACAATAATGGAAATAGATTTTAATCAATGGAAACCGGGGAAACTTAGCTTAATCATCTATAGTAAGGGAAATGTTCCGTAGGATTTGTAATCAATATTAGTCTGAAAGAAGGCTGGTTTTCCACCTTGTTATTTTTTGAAGATGGGTACCTGTTAAAAGAAATACTCGAATTTTTTCGAGATAACACTGTCAATATAAACTTCAAGTCTATTTGTAAATTCAATCTTACCATAAACTATACCACTCAACATAGAAAAATTATTTTCTTAGGTCTGTGGGACCAAAAATACTTCTAATATATACTATTTTCACTCGAAAGTCGAACAAATTTCTGTCAAATTTTGCTTCTTCAACGGCCTGCCTATCTTGATAGTAAAAAAACTATACTTGAGTGTATAAGAAACCAGGTTTCGATTTAGAAAATTACATGCAGTCTAAATAAGAGTTTAGTAACAGGGCTTTTCGCGGGCAGTTGATGATTTTGGTGTCTGTTTTAGAGCACAAAGAATGATGAGTTTGAGAGAAATTTGAGAGAAATTTGCTCTGAAGACTGACTGTGTCGGCAGAGAAGCTCTGAAATCAAATCGATAGCAGGTGAATTTTTCAGGAATTATTTCCGTTTCATAACGACGCGTGACTGAGTTTTAGTTATGCTTTCGAAGGAAATTCTACGATATTTTATATGTGATTGAGATTAAATCGCTTTTCGTTTCTTGGTCTTGAATTTTTTGATCAACTTTTTTCTGGGGTAGCCTTGCAGTCAGGAATGAGGTTTGAGTGAGAAGAAATTTAGAAAAAAATTATGAGAAAATAATAAATAAAATTAGAAGCGCCTTTTCAAAACTTGAGAAATGAAAGGAAATTTATAGAATAAAATTCCCCTTTGAGGAATTAATAGCCGTTCAGTTGACACAAAAATGCCTCACATGAAAGAACAAGCAGAACGATTCCTAGTGCTTTACTGAACTGCGCTGTAATTGAATCCAGAACCATTTCAGTTCAGCCACACGAAAATGCGTAATAACTACGAAATTTGGTGAGAACTTTTCAACATTTCGCTCCGTGAGAGTAAAGGGAACGGTACTTGGAGGGTACTTGGGTACTTGAGTACTTGGGTACTTGAGTACTTGGGTACTTGAAGAGAACAGTATTCGGATGGTATTGGGTACTTTAAGAGAACGGTACTTGGAGAGTACTTGGGTACTTTAAGAAAAGGTACTTAGAGGGTACTTGGGTACTTTAAAGACGGTACTTATAGGGTACTTGGGCACTTTAAGAGACGGTACTTAGAGGGTACTTGGGTACTTTAAGAGACGGTACTTATAGGGTACTTGAGTACTTGAAGAGAATGGTATTTGGATGGTACTTGGGTACTTGAAGAGACCGGTACTTGGAGGGACATGCTAAGAAATAAAAGCGAAAAGCTGCCGACCGTCTGAGGAAAATTGTCGAGGCGATATTTGTATGGCGTTACAATTTGGCCGCTGTACAATTGTCGTAAAGAACCGCCCTCTTCCGGACTCAATCCCACGCAGGCCATCAAATGAGCTTTCGAGGCTTCCCGCTAAAGTCCGAAGCCCAACAGGGGCTTTTAGAGGTTTTCCAGCTAGATTGAAGTTTTTCACCGCTAATTTCATCCACCTCCTCTTTTTGTGTTCTTTTTGGGGAGCATCGTCCTTGCTGCTTGCTATTATGCAGATTAATTTCGCTGATTCACGTGCACATTGATTTTAACTTTGGATAAACAGATGATTTATTTCACGACTATGGGGAATTTGCACGACGGTAGGGAATTTTTACTTAGAATTTGCACGAGCAGATCGCTTGCCTACGCTGAACCTTTCATTGACCAAAGAAATCTTGACGATGGGGAGAGATTCTCTGGCGATGTTTTATTTCATGCGAAGTTTTGTCCAGAAATCAATGAAATCAAATATTATATGAGATTGCTTCATTTGCGTCGTAGGGGGAGGGGCGGGAAGTTTGAGTGAACTCCTTAGTAATGAGTCCAGACGACAGCGTTGTTCGAGTCGCACTAATTTGTATTTAGAACCGGGAACAACAAAAGTTATTTGAATATATTTTTAAAACCCGGGGAACAACAGAAATGGTTTCAATTTTTTGAAACCGGAAACAAAAAAAATCATTTGAATTCATTTTAAAATTCGGGAGATAACAACCTGATTTGTGACCTGCGGTTTACTAAAGACAGTGAAAATCCATTGTATATTCGTCTTTTTATGAAAAATATTCTTACTTAGCTCATCGAATAATCTTCATTTCTCGCGTTGGTTTGAAAAAAATGTTCACAGCAAGAGATAAGAAAAAAAAATTGTCGGTTGCTTTCAGGAGAATATTTGCTTCCGTTATTTGGGATAAATAAGAAACATTTGTGATAAATTACACACATTTTTGATAAATAACAAACATTTGTGATAAATAAGAAACATTTGTGATAAATAAGAAACATTTGTGATAAATTACAAACATTTGTGATAAATTACAAACATTTGTGATAAATTACGAACATTTGTGATAAATTACAAACATTTGCGATAAATAACAAACACTTGTGATAAATTACAAACATCTGTGATAAATTATAAACATATGTAATAAACTACAAGTATTTGTGATAAATTGCAAACATTTGTGATAAACTACAAACGTGGTTGATAAATTACAAACATTTGTAATAAATAACAAACATTTGAGATAAATTACAAACATTTGTGATAAATTACAAACATTTTTGATAAATTACAAATATTTGTGATAAATTACAAACATTTGTGATCAATTACAAACATTTCTGATTAATAACAAACATTTCTGTCTACAAATTTTTTTTTTTGAATTTCATTTGCAACATTTTAATTAAGAGGTCAAGATACACTTTTTAATTGATAAATAATTCTCTTTTAAATGTGATGTTCCAGAGATGCCTGCAAAAGCAAGCAAAAATGTCATACCAATACCAACATGTTGTATCATACCAATACCAATATGCTGTATCATACCAATACCAATATGCTGTATCATACCAATACCAATATGCTGTATCATACCAATACCAATATGCTGTATCATACCAATACCAATATGCTGTATCATACCAATACCAATATGCTGTATCATACCAATACCAATATGCTGTATCATACCAATACCAATATGCTGTATCATACCAATACCAATATGCTGTATCATACCAATACCAATATGCTGTATCATACCAATACCAATATGCTGTATCATACCAATACCAATATGCTGTATCATACCAATACCAATATGCTGTATCATACCAATACCAATATACTGTATCATACCAATACCAGTATGCTGTGTCTATATCAACATGTAAAAATACTCGTTGGGAGTGCCCAAACGTGTCTGAAATATCATGTTATAGTGAATATTTTTTTTCGAAATATTATCCATCTGACAAGAAAAAGAGGGCATCCAAAAAATTTCATTGAAACATTAATAGTTTTCTTTTAAATGTGAACCTCCAAAAGAGATTGTGGAGGCGACCAAAAAACTCCATTCTGATATAAATATTTTTCTTTCTTTCAAACAAAACTCGCCAGGAATGAGCCTAAAAGAAAGAGACAAAGCTACTCCAGCACCAACACTTTTCTTACGGTGCATCTCCTGGGCCAGAAAATTTAAATTCAATCAATGGGCAGCCGAACAAAAGGAACAAAAACAGCAAGGCGGAACTGAGGAGAGAAAAGGAATATTCCGGTTCTCCGGAGTCCATCTGGTGTTCCGGCGGAAGCCTCGAGCCGACATAATATGACTGTTATTATCACGGTCTGCATCGTGAGGGTGTTGAAAGGGCCCTAGACTTTGGCTCCTGGAAATATCCCCAGGCGCTGTTAAAATTTACCCTAGAGTACATAAACGACCCCTAAAACTCGCCCCCAAATTTGCCCTAAGCGTAGCATTCAATAAGTGGCCAAGGCGCCCAATAAAGGCAGAGGCTTCAGAGAGAGCGTCGTCTCAGAGTCCGGATCGCTGCGCCTAGTCATTTCTTCAGATCTCTAATGGACTCATTGAAACTTCGATGGTTTTTATTAAGTCATAAGCTGAGGGGAAGCTTCGAGGTTGCCGGGTGCGCGGCTATGAGGCAGTTTGAGACTGGATTGTGAGTTCGGTCGATTACGGGCCGGTTTGGTCGATTACGGGCAGGTTTGGTCGATTACGGGCTGGTTTGGTCGATTACGGGCAGGTTTGGTCGATTACGGGCAGGGTTGATCGATTACGGGCAGGTTTCGTCGATTACGGGCAGGTTTGGTCGGTTATGGGTAAGTTTGGTCGATTACGGGTAGGTTTGGTCTATTGCGTGCAGGTTTGGTCAAATACGTGTAGGTTTGGTCGATTACCGGTTGGTTTGGTCGATATTGGCCAGATTTAGTCGATTACTGGCAGGTTTGGTCGATTACGGGCAGGTTTGGTCGACTTACGTGAAAGTATGCTCGTTTACGGGAGCATTTACCGATTATAGGGAGGTACAACTGATCGGTGTGAAGCCGAATACGTCGTTAGTGAAGGTCGTTGAGGTCAAATGACGTCATTCAGATTTCAGAAGTGTGATCTAAATCACGTTCCAGCATAATTGTTTGTTTAGACTTGTCGTTAGCTATTGCTGAGTGATAAAAATACGTCACGAAGACATTACGACATATTTATTATCTAGACATCAAGACATACTTATTATCTAAACGTTAAGACGTACGGGCTATTAAGACATTATGACGTACGTAATATCAAGACACTAAGAAATGCATACTATCTAGATATTAAGACTTACGTATTATCAAGGTGTTAAGACACACGTATCATCACGACATTTAGACGTGTTACTAAGACATTTAGACGTACTACTAAGACATTGATGTTCTATCTCTGATAAAAGGGAGAAAGACCGTCTCTAAATATTCATTTAGGCAGAGTATTTAGAATTCAGAGCAAGTATTTGGTCTGGAAATATCTACCCTATTGGCAAAATGGTCAAGGATTTAAAGAAAGTTGGGAAGATACAGTATATGTATGTGGCGCACTAGCATGACCTTGAGCAGGTACGAAGATGGTGTCAAAAATTACAAAGGCTTTCTTTAAAAAAATAATGAAATTAAAAAGATGCTCTAGGATCATACAGTTTCAGTGCTGAAAAACTGAAAACTCATCGCAGAAAGTTTCTTTTTCTTTTCTTTCCTTTTATTCAGTTAGCAACACACACAAACACACACGGACACACTCACACATACACACAGGCACACACAAAATGTTCCTGTTCTCTTGTTTGTACCCAAACTTACTTATGTGTATACTCCTACATACATGAAGGAGGTATCAACAAACGCACCTAATATTCGTGTATACACACAAGTCGCACTCATGCAGACGCATACATTTAAAATACAGCACACATATCTATGAACAGAATTTATACACACCCACACATACACTTTGGGCTCCATGGTCTAGTGGTGAGCGTGATGGCCTCGCAGCCCAAAGGGCTAGGGTTCGAGCCTCGGCTCAATGGGGCTTTTCACGCGACCGCAGAGTACATCCCTTGGAAAAGGAAGTTTAAACCACACATTCCTCACATCCCCCACCACACCAGTAGTTGTAAGGTATTTAAAACCCAACGGTAAAACGTGTTGGAATGAATAAAGGTTCTCTCACAACCTACCCACTACGCACACGAACAAAGCGCACAACAACTCTGCTGACAGGTTTACTGAATGTGAGCAGCTGCATCGTCGTGAGAAAGAAATATTGCGTGGTAACCTCACGATGCCTTGCAAACAGAGCTCGTGAGTCGCGCGACGTAGAGCAGGATCATCTTATTCCCTTGAGACTTCCTAACGCATCCCATGCATAGAATATCAGCCTTGGAGATTGTCCATATAGGTGAGATGTGTTGCAGGGGCTGCAGCTGTCTGCGTTCTGTTAACCCGGCTCCCGGGAGGATTTTTGATGGATGCGCGCTGTTTTCGGAGGTTTTTTGTAAGTTTGTATGGATTTTTTGTATGTGTGCACTCGGAAATGGTCCGTTTGTACCGAGAGACGTCAAAGAAACACGGGTAAACTCGTTTCAAGCTTTTACATTCAAAAACACAAATTTAGCCCGCACAAACTTGAGAATTACAAATTACGTCATCCTCCCAGAAACGCATTAATTAAGGAGTTTGAGCTCATTCCTCCTGGCCTCTGTTACGTCTGGCAGAGGCTGTATCAAGGTAAAAAATTTGTAGACAAGGGAGGAGTGGATATTTTTTTGAGGATTTGATTCGTCATCGCTTTGAATTTTATCACATGGTTGTTGCTCTGAAGAGAAAGTAATTATAGGAGATATGTTTTCAGGGTCTATGCTCACTTCAAAATTAATGTAGCGTTTCTATGAGTGTATGATTTAGTAAGAAAATTATTGAAAGAGGTGTGTTTTACAGGGACAAGGCGAGTTTTAAATTTACTGTCCTTTTCCGAGCTTTCTCTACGTGTTTATGTCTGAAAAATGTAAGTTGGGCTAAATTGATGAATACAAATGAACATTGTTAACTCAGTCGTTCTGAACCATCGAAAGAACTTGACTACACTCCAGGAGAACACTCGCACACCCACACACAAACACACACACACACATTTATGTACACATATACATGTACATTTACAATCCATACACGCGGTTAGATAATCACACACGGTTCCGTGGCACGCTTTTTCATACGTTGCGTAATATTATTCCCAATAGATAACTGATTAATTAATAAATAATATTAATAAATAACTAATAGAAAATGGGGAAGAATCGTGAAAACAATCTTTTATTTAAGGACGGAGAAAAAATTTGTATACGCACATAACTAATATCCTCCAGCTCGTTTTTAGAAATAAAAGGGAAGACAGTTCTGTCTCTCCGTCGCCTGCACCACAAATGGATCTCAAAAATTTATTCATGGAAAATGCAGGCAGGTTGACATGGAAATTTTCTTTCCAGGTCCGCGACAAAAGAACAAGAAGAAGAAGAAAAAATAAAGGATAAGAAGAAAATGTTGCGGCTGTAAATCATTTATTCACAGCTGCTCCAGAAACTTGGCACAGAAAGGGAAAATCCCTCAAGGTTTTCTTCGGAATGAGGGCTGGTGAAGGCAAGCTAAATTGCGGGACGTTCTTTTAAAAGGTTTAAATTCTAATGTGGTTTAAATAAAATGTTGAAATCCTAAGTTGGCTTAAAGAAAATGTTTAAATTCTAAGTTGGTTGAAATGAAATGTTTAAATTTTAAGCTGGTGTAAATAAAATGTTTAAATTCTAAGTTGATATAAATAAAATGTTTAAATTCTAAGTTGGTCTAAAAAAGTTTAACCTGAAGTTAGGTGTATCCCACTATACAGTGTGGGCCACAAAAAGTTTCCCTTTGTTAAAATACTTAAAACTCCGCAACTCATGGCCTTAGTCTTCATTATAGTCTCATTTTTTTCGCAGCTCAATTTAATTTCATCGGATTAAGCCCTTCTGCATTTATAGGAATATTTCAAGAACAAATGAACGATAAGTGAGAGTCCCTTGCGCGAGGGCTTTTCTAAATTCACTACAGAGAACACTTCTATTTTTTGGAACCGCTATACTACTGTATCATGACTACGCCATTCCTATTCCTGAACGCTCTTATTTAAACTTCACGAGTGCAGAAATTGAACGTCACCAGAGTCATTCGATTACTTCAAAATAATTTTCAAGGGGGAAGTGTAAGCGAACTTACTGTGAGAAAACTGTTGCCAAATTCTAGATACTTCATTTTCCTTTTTTTATACGACACATATACTACTTTAATTAATTAAAAACATAGATTGTGTCTTAAGAATTCCCCTTGTGGGANAATGGAAGTTTTCACTGCCATTAGTTACGGAGTTTAAAAGGATTTTAACAAAAGGAAACTCTTTCCTCGCCACCCTGCATAATATTAGCCCAGTTTTGCATGCTTGTTCGCTTGATCCATCCGTCCGTCTTTCTGTCACGCTCTTGAGGATTTAGATAGGAGAAAATTCCCTGGTCCAAATTTCTAACTAATCAGCGAGACTCTCAGAAGTCCATTTCAGCGAAATGGACTGCTGGACACACTAAGACAGTCCATTTTAGCGCTGCTGAAAATAACAACATTTCATGTCAGAGTTACCGTAAATAAGAGGGCATCTTAAGAAATTAAAATAATTTGCCCCGACATTTTTTGGCGGGGCGCGTCCACTAGTTACTACATGGTGGCATATCGATATCCGTTGTGGCGGGGTGGCGTTATTTCGCCCCCCATTTATAAGAACATAATCCTGATGATCGACGATCATCAGATTTGTTCAGATTTGTTGTGGTATACTTGACATGTCATTAAAAGTAGAATTATGACTAGTCAATAGATTAGGATTAGGATTATTCATCAAAATTAGACCCCTAATTAATCACTTAAAGTAGAATCCTAATTATTCAGTTAAATTAAAATTCCAATTAGTCAGTAGAATTAGAATTTTACTTAGTCAGTGCAACTAGAATTCTAATTAGTTAATAGAATTAGAATTCCAATTAGCCATTAAAAAAGAATTTTAAGCACATCTGCTTGCGTCACGTACCATTAAATCAAAGTTTTCTTCTCTTAATATCTTCAAACTTCTTTTTCAACGCCCATACGCAAAAAAACGTACCGTTGCACCTAGGAAGAGCTATAAAAAAAATATTCATAACTTCTCCCGATATTTGAAACCGCTTCAGGACCTGTCCAGTTGTTTAATTAAATTAAATGAAGTCAAATTAAACAACGTTGTTTAATTTCGCATGGTACAAGACGCGCAAATTAAGGAAGTCTCCCAAGCGCTCGTTCGACAAAAGTTTATTCCGACCGCCCAAAGATGTAAAATGAAAACAAAGCCTGTGAAACACGACCCTGCAGCCTAACTCCTTTACGCATGAGCGAAACTCCGAGTAAGTTTTCCTATCCCCCCTTCCCCCAGGTGTCTGGCTGAGCAGCGTTGTTAACGTTGGCAACAATCATGGCCTGGGAAAAATGGCTCAACTGTAAACCTGATTCGTGGGAACGGACTGAGAGGCGCACCTGTGGTGGAGAGGCGCACCTGTGGTGGAGAGGTGCACCTGCGGTGGAGAGGCGCACCTGTGGTGGAGAGGTGCACCGGTGGTGGAGAGGCGCACCTGTGGTGGAGAGGTGCACCTGTGGTGGAGAGGCGCACCTGTACGTAACTCTTCCGTTCTAAATTTCAGTAAAAATTTTAATGAGAAAACTGAAAGATTTGCGTGTTGGGGAATTGAATTTCTGCCGCAGCGCTCATTCTTGCGTAGTTTTCCTGACAGCCTCCACAGGGAGAGGTGGTCGCCGCCTGCAGCGAAATTTTCCCCAATACTTCGTCCACAACTCTCTCCACAACTCACCCTACAACTCTGCCCACAACTCTGCCCACAACTCACCCCACAACTCTCCCCGCAACTCTCCCCACAACTCTCA
>VOMN01021795.1:0-38343 GCA_014899125.1 Orchestia grillus | reverse complement strand
GTGGGGGCTATCACAACACTAAGTACTGGGGGTGGGAGCTGTCACAGCGTTCAGAGAGAGTCAGCCACTGATTAATTGGGTTGTTTTTTATCCTTAGTGATCAAAACTTAGGGGCTCTTCGATTAGCTACTCTAACCTGCCCGAAAAAAAACTGTCGCTCGTGCCAAATGACGTTCTGCATCCTGACTATCCGAGTGTATCTGTTTCGTATACTGCTAGGGAGTTATTTTGGCTGTGAAACTGTTTCTTGGTGTAATTCTCACTTTTCGATACTAGTACTCAATTACTCTTATAGATGATACTCGTATACCTAACCTCTGTTCAACGCTTCGAAAATGATATTTAATAAATAAATAATTTACGAGATTTATTATAAAATACGTATACACTAACAAGCTGGAACGTTTGTCGCACCTGATAAATGTAAATATTATTTTAACAATTATCATAGATTTACTCACAAAAATTAAAAGGAAAAGAATATGGCAACAATTGTTGCGTCCAGTGTCACTAGTATCCAGTATTACAACTGCTCTCACCGTAACAACAAGCTTGAATAATCCCGCTGGAAAAATCCTACCCAACAAATCATTGTCTTTGACAAAGGACAAGTTATAGGTTGCACCGGGTGGAGAAATCAGACAGAAAAGTGTTTCAAATGATGCTCATAGGACTTAAGATTGTGTTAAGAACCACTGTTTAGCGAGAAAAAGATGGTGAAGCGCAGTCATTCAGTGGTTATATTGGCAGAGCTAAATTTCTGAATTCTTTCGACAAGCATTTTCTTAAGCGATCAGTGACGGCAAAATAGCGGAGAAGTATTGGTTAATTGACTATAATGTCCAACAAAGGTGCTAAGAAACGTCCTGCCCGCTGCATTCTCCGTGAACTGAAATAAATAGGCTTTAGGACTTACCCCGTTACTAGGAAACTATTGGCCAGTAAAGCTAATCGAACGAAGTGGCTTCAATTTGCAACAACCTCAACGACTGGACAGTACACCAATGGAAGCACGCCCTATATTCAGATGAATCAAAGTTTGCATTGTTCCAGAAGGATAGCGGAGTTAGAGTGAAAGAAGAAAGCCATGAAGCGCTGGAACCCTCTGCATCGCTCCGACAGTACAAGGTTTGATAGCGATCATCTGGTAATGATTTGCAGGTGCATCACATGGCCGGGATTAGGTTCGGTAATCATGTGCAAGAATAATATGAAATCTCTGGATTTTATGAGCATCTTAGGTGACCAAGTACACTCGTCTGTGAATTAGTATTTTCCTGACGAATCTCAAGGGATCATTTTCTCCTACTGAATGGCCTCCACATTCTCCTGATTTTAAACACCATCGAAAGTTTGTGGGACCCATTGGAGAGGAGGTCCTTAGCCACAACACCTCCCCCTTCTACGTTGGAAGATCTTTTTCAACGTTTGATCGTACTTTGGACAAATATTCGTTTACACTTGTTTCAAAATCTTGTAGAATATATGCCCAATAGAATGAAAGCACTAATCAATGTAAAAGGTTATCCCCTAAACTATTTAGCTGAATTGCTTTCGTTATATTCCTGTTTCTCTAGGGTGCGACAAATTTTCCGACCAAGTAATATATGTTCATTGAATAAAGCGTGACAAATGTTTATATATACATTACCATTCCCTAAAAGGTGAGAGAAATTAGTGTAATTTAAACCAGATCTAATCCCATGGTTGAACTTCCATTTCTTCCTTCAACTTTTCTTCACAAATCTTTGACTAAATTTCAAGTTAAAAGTTATAGATATCTTAAAAATCTGGCCACCACAACGCTAGTGAAAGCGAGAAACCGAGACGAATTTCGAATTTCGAAAAATGAAATTGGTAGACACTGCGACTCAAAAACTCGCCTCGGCTTGCCTTCTCCAGCCGCAAGGCGGTGCTGGTCTTTATTGGCTCTAGTTTATTTAGTTAATGCGAAGAACTCGGATTTTCTTGAGCCATTTTTCCATCGAGCGCGAGGTCCGCCACAAATGAAGGAGGAACTCTGTTTGAGAGCCGTGAAGGGAACTGAGAAAGAAAGCAAAACAACAAATGGATGAGGCAGTCCTTGGGATGTAAAGGGCTTTAAGGCCTATCTCAAATTTGATTCCGAGGTTGATCATAATTTACGAAGACTATAGCGGAATCAAGCATACTCTACTCCGGAAATTCTTGAGAAATAAATGTGTGCGTAGCCTCGAGATGAAGAAATTTCAAGTGTAACCTGCTCAAGTTTAGTTACCTAGGAAAGTCAACAAATAAAAACAAACAATGATGCATAAGAAGTAAAAATCAATTCCAGACTCTGGATGATACACATCGATATTTTTCATTTCGTTAATTTGCGGGAATGCTCAACGAGGAAAACAGGAATTAGACTAGCGAATATAACTTCAGTACGCGGAACAAAGACTTAAATGAGTGATTGCAATGTAAAATGTGAATGGCTTCAAAAACAAGAGCGAATCCAAATTAGAACGTATCATACTTCATTACGTCATTACCACAAAACAGATGATGATGCTTACTTAGAATTTCCGACAAAAACTAGCAGCGGCTTAGATTTGTGGCTACAACAAAGGCAATCATACAGAAAAAATATCAAAAAAAGAATATATGAAAATCCTTAATAAACTTCTCCATGGAAAAAAAAACATTCAGCAAATCGGTAGAAAATTCAAATACCAACAAAGCGTAATGGAACAAACGACTCGCATAAATAAGAAAACAGGAAAATAAGCGTCGAGAAGCTCGAGCTCATTGATAGCGATGATTTATAATTCTTTAAAAATGACCGGCAGACTCTACGGAAAGCGGCATAAATATTATGAAGCTTTTGATGCTGCTCAAACGTGCTGGAGAACCGTACGAGCGTAGGATTTGCCAAATCAGATTAGACCCTACAAAAGAATTCCTATAACCTTCTTTTTCGATGATTTGATGACACAGCCATTTTCAAGAGATACCTTTGAAGAGCTTCCGCCACATCTTTGGCAGGCTGTCGCTCTCGGCTCTCAAGAGCGACGTTCTTGTCTGAAGATTTCGTAATTCGTCCGATGGAAGATCAAAATATTTTTGCCGTTTGATGAAGTGGAAAAAATCCTTTCATTTGAGAGCCATGTTGTTCATGGAAGCGAAGGTAAATTTGATTCCAAGTACTAAAGGGGAAATTTATTTTTCACAAGCTGAGCTGCGCTAATGAGGGACGCTATAGAGGAACGAAGCCGCTGGAAAACTGGTGATTGTCAAAGGTTTAAAATTTAACTTAGTTTACATTGAGCGTAATATGAGGGTCAAACAAGAAGTTCTAAGCCTCATCCAGAAGGAGTTACAGAAACAAGATATTTTTTTAACCCCTTGACTGAATTTCTTCCGATATCTCGTGGTTGTGGTTACTGCACTCACACAGCCACTGTCGGTTACACAGATCGCGTGAATGCACCGCTGACCTTCTCGGGATAATTCGTTATAGGGTTAATTTTTGTGAATCTTTCTTGGTCCGACGATACTCAAGAATTGCAATCCCTTCACTGGAGAAGATGGTGTCTCGGTCCTCCAACTCATACACAAGACATGACGCCATTTTGTTTCCAAATGGTGACCGCGAAGGTTGAATTTTAGTTAAGGAAGCAAGTAGAAATCTGATAGAGCTGGGCCTGGTGAGAAAGAGGGAAGAGAAAGTAACTCAGAACTACTGGTCGCTGGAGTAGCAAGTATAACCGAAGGTGGGTCACAGGGGCGCGTTGTCCTGGTACAAGACTTCGAACAATTTTTTTAAAGTGAATGTATAAATCAATGAGCTGTAAGTATATTTGTTCTCAAAATGTTCCTTTAAAACATTAAGCAACTAGTATTTTCAAAACAATATTTTGCTCGAAATTCAAAGCGGTAAAAGTGTTTACTTAGCCTTTTTTGTGGTGGGCGTGAGATCTTGTACCTCTTTTTCTCTAACACCCTGGATACTCTCACTCACGTTTATGATACTAGATAATGAAACACTTATCTTGTTTCACGCTTGACGCTTGATGTTGCCCTGGGGAATAAGATTTATAAAATTTTCCGTCAAATTCAGTTTCCAAACGATCGGAAATGCCGCTCGTTAGAATTTGATGTTGGCCGATCAGCCCCGTAACGTCCGACCTCACCCAAATGTTTGCACTGAGAGCTAACTCGACTAAATCAAGGCCATTGCCGCAATAAATTCTGCTCGCTTCGTTCTGTGCAATAATTTTTCGCTATAGATAATTGAATTGACGAATTTGGAGTTGTGGTATTTTTTCATTGCTTGATTGCCGTTTAGGGCGCGTCAGAATATGAAAATTCTGTCCGGTAGACGGAATTTCTGCTCATATAGGACCAAGCCTTGTTCGAGTACGTAGCTGGGATGAATACGTTTTGAAGTGCTGCAATTAATTCCATTTCGCCGCATTCTTTATCAACATTTAAGTGAATTTTTATTAAATATGGACAGCTGTTGATGTTACATTCACCACTTTTTCAAGTTTCTTCTGTAAATTATTTACCGGATGTAATGAAGACCGAGAAATGTACAGTACTTCACCAGTGTTTTAATTCTCCAATGAAGTGTAAACAACTTCAGTTTCATATTCCTGCAACTTCGGAGGTGGTTAAATTCCGATCGCGTGTTCTTGATGTGTACGTGCTTTTCTGAATCAAAATCTCTTAAGAAGATATTTCGACGTACATACCGACTGGCAATTGAAATTAATTTTTTGGATGTACCAAACATCTGGCCAATGTGATCGTTGATGTAAAGAAGAAAATTCAAGAATCGATTTTTTTCTAAATGAAGTGGCTCAAAAACGTACAACTTACATTCAGATTTTAATGAGAAAAACAAGTATGAAGCTGTGTGAGAAGTCGCCTCAGAAAATTATCTGACATTACCTAAGGGTTGGAAATTTGATTGGATTGAGGCATCCTGTCGCTCAGTGCAAATAAAATTTTGTCGACGAGCCGATAAATAAAGCATGTTTCGATGGCGCACATTTAGCATGATTTTCTATTTCCGATTTCATAGACATTTGCCGACTATGCGGCGTCGTTTTGCCTCGTCACTGTAGGCAACGAAATTCAACCGCATCACCTGCATTGAAAAGTGATCTTTACTCGCCAAGAAAAGCGTATTTTTATCACAAAGCTCAGTATGGTAGTAAAATCAATCACACGACGAAAAAGCCTCTTTTATCATGGCGTAACTCAGTACACGGGGCTCTGCACATCATATTTACAGCATTTTTATAGCCCTTGTGTGAGCAGTCAATAAACTGTGCGATGGTTTTGCAGCCAATTGCTCAATAGCGAATGGGAGCACGAGGGCATTCGTCAAGGTTAACGTTTGTCTGCGAAGCCACATGCATAAACAATTTTAAAAACATTCAAGCCTTAAAAATTCTCTATGGCGACGTATCTTCAGGCTAGTGTATACCTTTCTGTTAGGTCTTTGGTGTCAATGGTTCTTGATTGATGAACGTCAGTCAATAGTTCTAAAGTAGTATACATGCACATGCTGGTCAGATTGACCACATGAATACATGCTTTATCCACGCACGGAACTGTTTGGACATCTGCTAACATAAACTCGAGAGTTTACTACTACAACATGTAACAACGCGTCAACTACCACCGTACTCTGGGTTGCCAGACGCTTGATGTTGCAGTAATTTTTAGTGGATTCATGAATAAAGTCTCAAAATAGAGTAAAGTAAAACGCCTATCGCCGATTAAAGTCTCAAATTAATATAAAGTAAAACAAATATCGCCGAATAAAGTATCGAATTAGTATAAAGTAAAACGCGTTTCCCCGAATTAAGTATCAAAATAGAGTAAAAAAATGCATATAGCAAAATATACAGCAATCCTAATAAGAATTTGTACAGAAATGCAAACGAAAATTTGTACGGTAATTTAATTGAAAATTCGTACAGTAATAGATGAAATAATTTGGGCAACAATTCAAATAGGGATAACGTACAGTGATTAAAGTGAGAATTTGCACAGTAATTCATATGAAAATTTCAACAGCAATTCAAATGAAAATTTTTGTGGGAATTCGAAGGAAAATTTATACAGAAATTTAAGTGAGAATTTTCACAGTAATTTAATGGAAAATTTGTACACTAACTCTAGTGAGAATTTGCACAGCAATTTTGAGGAGAATTCTTCAGTAATTCAAATGACAATTTGTACAGCAGTTCAAATAAAAGTGTATCCAGCAAGTCAAAGGAGAATTTGTTCAGTAATTCCAATGATAGTTTGTTCAGTAATTTCAATGATAGTTTGTTCAGTAACTCCAACGAGAGTTTCTGCAGCAATTAAAATTAAAATGCTAAAAGCACTTGTCTTAATACTTTGTGCAGCAATTCTAGAGAGAATTTGTACAGTCATTCAAATGGGAATTTGTACAAAAATTTAAATCAGAATTTGTGCAGCAATTCAAATGAAAGTGAAAAAAGGTTAGATGATATGCAAGTGAGAATTGAAAGGTTATGACAAAATAAATACCTCGCTGCTCGTTGAGACCTCTCTGAATGCGTCTGGGTTTAGCTATCGAATTACCGCAAAAATCTACTTTTCTTAATAATGGAGGACAACAGAGTACAATTGAAAATACAAATTTCCTTTTCCTTCTCCATCAGAACGACGAGTAAGAAATACTGGTCATCCGCCTTGCATTTTCGTTTTCAAATTCATGCTAAGGTAGTGAAATTGAACTGTTTAAATATTTAGCGATAAGGCTACATTCTGCTTAGCACGAGAAACTATTTGCGGCGTCATACATTACCGCAATAAGACTGCATTTAGGTAGATACCAAAATATTACAGCTTCCTTATGAAACTGAGCAGATTTTTTGTACCTCTGGTCGCCTCCGGGTCAAGACTCACGTCGACTACCTAGTACTGCTATTCTGACGCTCTGAAAGCACGATCGAGTCCCCTCAGCATGGGCAGATCACAAGCTCGTTTTGACTGAAGCTGCGCTTAGTCTCACGAGGAACTTTTCTGACTTAAATTATTCAGTGCGCGAGTACAAAGTTTACCGCAGGCTTTGAAAATACCCAAAGAGCAATCAATTCATATCGAAGAAGAAGTACAAGTTCAATTATTGAACCTCAAATCTATGTTTTAATTGCTGATAAATTTACAAAAACGCGTTATTATTCGGGTGAGCTCTGTTTTTCAAACTTCTCTAATTTTCCGTTGTCACACAGTGCATAGGTGCGAACAAACTCCCGACGGTAACAGTATTGTTCGCTGAATTTCTTAAGTTCTATTTGCATTCTAAATTGCTTTCTGCATATACGTGAAATTAAGAAATCAAAATCCAAAACGTTGATACACAACACTAAGACATGAGTACAAAAAATATCCTTACCAAGTATCAAAACTTGCTATCGCTAAAATTCAAAGTTTAAATTCTTGCTGCAGTAAGTTTTTACGGCTAGCATTTTAGTGATAGTAAGTTTTTATACTTAGCTTAGGTTATTTTTGTACCCATATCTTAGTAAGCTTGTAGTTCACCGCTTTGTACCTTCATTTCTTATTAATTGTTTCTTCGTTGATGATGAAATACAAACATTCCGAAACGTTTGCAACTAAATATGTTTATCACATCGTTGGCTCTTCTTCTCATACTGAGAGCGAGGATTCTCATAAAAAGGTCGACGTATCAGAACTATGTTTGAAATTAATAAACAACTTTGCTCTGTACCCACCACGTCACGCGTTGCGTCCCAGTGAGTCTCTCTACCTTCGAATCGAATCAATTTTAAAAAAACTGATTTTCAGCTCGTTTACTCCAACGATTCAATTCAAGACCTGACTTATTCTTGGACTAAGTGCAAATGAGAAGTGTTTGCTATTCGAGCAAGATCATGAAGGGGATCATGACTTCAAATCCATGACTTCCGCAAATCGGGATAACGAAGAAATTTTCCTCAAGATTTGAGGTCTCACCGCAGAGGGAGGCGAAAGCAAATGAGCAAAAACCTGATAAATACGATTACTTCGTTATTACATGTACTTTTGATTCAGGGTCATTTAATTTTTTTGGGTTATTATGACTTCAATGAGGAGTCCGAGACTCATCTTTACCATTTCCAATGTGGTATTTGCAATCATTATTGCAAATGAAGTCACACAATTTTTACTTTCTGCAACGTCCTGCTCAAACCGGAAAATCTACTAACGATACGAGAGTCAGCAGCTATTAAAAGTTTTGAACGATATTTTTGGTAATATTCTGTAATCATGATTCCGTTTTAAGTCTCGCGTACCTGCTGAAAGCTTGGGGTTTTATTACTGAAGCGAAACGACAATTACCGGACAGGCAATACAATAAGCAGTAATGACCTCACAGCACAGGCCGGACTGAGGAATGGTATGTCCAACGAATATCAAACCAGTAACAAAATGTAACATTCTGTTTTTTCTTGGCACATTTGCTTATGTCCTACCTAACTTCAACTAACTAACTTATTTCCTAACTTCAAACATTTCAAAACATTAAAAAATATCCATCGTTCTGTATGAAATTTGACTTCTGTATTATGCTTGTAATATGTACTTTTAACCGACGGCACACCAGTGTGGCCAGGGCATAAAGGCCCAAACATTTTCAAGATATTCGAGGTATTCAAATGTATATTACTATTTTTTTTTAAATAAAAGATAATTAAGAAATTCACTGATCTGACCACAGAAGCAAAGCTCCAGCGCTTATTTTTTTCACTTTATTCGGCCACAACATCGAAGGAAATTGTGGGTTTTAACCCAGGACCATTACTGCAGTGAAATTTGGTCACATAGTCTGATGAAATTTATTTTAAAATTGCTATTTTTTTGTACAAACTGCTCGGATTTACACCGACTTAACCAACACTGGTAGAGTGCAGGCTATGCAAAAGGCAATGATAAGTAAATGTTCTAGAAGTTAAGTAGAAACAGCTCACTTTTTTGGTGCGATACGAGTAGTGTAATTTACGCGTGACTTTGAAGGATTCGATATTTTATCAACATAACTCTTGAACTCAACAATGTTAAGTATTTCGTTTCTTCTTGTCTTCTTCCGTCCCGCAGGAACACAAACCTCTCTTGAATTAAAAAAGATGCTTGCACGGGCTCTGGTGGAACGTCATCTGCATCGTCATTAACTATCATCTATATGAAAACAAATGTAAATGTTCGTGAGCTCAAAATCTTGAATCTCCGAAAGTTCTCCATCGATTGATTCGAATTTTGACACAACCAGCGTTACATTCGGATATAATATTTATTCGAATAAATATTCAATTCATAAATAAATATTTTTGAAAACAACTATTATATACGTTTTTTTAAAAACACCACTTTATGAAAAGCACCGCCATCTGGCCGCCTTTTCTTTCTTTCCCGTTTAACCAGCAGCGCCACAGCAACGCGTGGCCGGGCAGAGCTAGTTATCGATAATGATTATCGTTATTCTCTATCACTAAAATGAATACCTGAATTTTTTGGGCGCAACTCAAAATAATCAACCAAAACTATTTTAATTTGTTAGTAGAGAGAAATCCGAACAGCTGACACGAGCTAGATCTCTCGGGTCCGTGATTTATGATAGATTTTACACGGATCAAGATCACTGCCTAATATGAAATAACTAAAGAGAATTTTCCCACTCTCAAGCACCGCCTTCAATTCCTTTGAGTCAAAAGTACGAGGGGTACACCATCATGCAGCTGCCCTTGACTCGCTGTGCTACTCGCAAAATTCTTTTAGAATGATCCTTGAGAGCTCCTCAATATGCATCATAGTTCATAATTCTCATTTTTTTCATTCGAGTAGACATATTGAAAAAATTATGCGGATAAAAACCATGGTCTCAGCCGACACCTTTTCTGTTCAAATTGAAAAATAAGATATGATGCTAAGCAAAAATTAGGCTAGCGTAGATTCAAACTTTCGTTCATAAAGGTGTCGACTATTTCCATTTCCTGGAAATTAAATTATCATAAACTTTCTCAACTTCTTGGTTATGATAAGCCTATGGGCCCTTTTTTTGTTATGATAATGTTTGCTGAGCCAGAATTAAATTTGTAAGAGAACGCTAGAACACAAGTTAAAGTTTTAGTCTAAAGTCCAAGTCCCACATTGTATCTCAAGCAATTTGGCTTATTAATGATTAAGGAAAGCAATAGACACATTGAAGTTTCTGGCGAGGTATACAAAATTTCCTGTAAAGCTTTTGACGCATCGCCTGAATCTGAATTAAATGTGCTGCAATCTTGCTAATGGAACACTTGGGGTTTCCCTATATAGGTGTGTCTCCCATCTTATCGACGTTTCTTTCAGCAGTTTACCCAAGGGAAGCACCGCGAGGCTTCTCCAGCAGTGACATTGCGAGAGTCCATGAATCAGCTCACCACTTTCGACGAGCTTGCACTTCACAGAAACTGAAGAGGTGGCAGTTGGAAGCGCACAGTTTTTTCGCGTTACTTCTCTAGGCTTTCTTCGTTCAATATTCATGAATGCAATCTCTTCCTTGCACTATTTAGAGGACGTGCTTTTCTGTTATGAAAATGTTTCAAAACAAACTTGGGCACGTGAGGGAGTCTGGATACTCAAATTAAAAAAAAACAATACACTTTTAAGCGGTAATGCTTTATATGAGGCGTAGATGATTAGAATTGTTTCTTTAAAAGTCTTATCATAATTTTTTAAGCTTTTTGGATCATATACGACAATGAACGTACTGCTTTCTCCAGATGGTTCCGGTAGAGGACGTGACTCTTCTTTAGCCATCGTTTGTGAATGTGAATTTTAATTAAAAGCATACTGTTTTAACGAATTAACAATAGTTTCAAAGCTTACAACAAAGGTACGTTATAGCTCTGATGGGTAATGATCTCATGAATACATCAGCAAAAAAGACGTTAGCTTGATATGCAGGGTATTGTTAGCTGATCGACTTCCACATCATGTTTTATAGGTACATACGTGACGATAAATTATTTATGAAACATCATAATTGAAATAAATGGTTTTCTTTCAAACGCTTTTGAAAGTTAGATTTGTTACGTTGCTGCCAATTGTTAAAATTGTCTTGAAATCACTCTTTGTAATTTGGATAGTGTAGCAACAGTGCTGTATTAACTCGTCAAGCTTCCAATGAGCTTTCTTCTAAATTACACTGCTCTTGATTGTAGGACGAGGTTAGGGTCTGTAGAAATTGGAATGAAATTGGAGGCGTTTGTAGAGTTCACTCTAAGTGCGGGAAGATTTATGGCTTGCTGTAAGGCCGAGCGTAGGGTGATTTAGGACGCAGGCAGGTTTTCAAAGCTAGCAGTTTAAAGCACGGCCGGCCCCGCGTAGAACGGTAACAACTAAAGCGAGTATCAAGTACCTCAAAAAATATTTGTGTTATATGAAGCAAATTGAGCTCTTTATAGAAATGAAAGCAGGTGGTAGACCAGGTACTTACTTGAACTGATTTAACGCTCAATGCATGGGACGACTGGCGAGAAGTTTTGAACCAAGTTTAGAAGAGAAGAACTTCTAAACTGGTGCACGATTTGTACTTAGGAGTTGGATGAATTAAAACGAGCATAGATTTAGAACTTGAAGAGATTTTCAACAACTAGCACGTTGAAGGGAAGGAAACTTATGATCTTCTGCTGAATTTGAGCTCGAGTAACACTGAACTAGAGTGATTTAGATTTTTCAATGTGCTGAACGTGGGATGAATTTAAGCTGAGGAATTAAAACTCAAAGTGGAATTGAAAATTCAATAAGGTACGAATTTGACAATGAATAACTCGGACTCAAAATCGCGATCCAAAATCAGATTCCAGCATACTAGACACTCATAAAAAATCTACTCATGTATTTCAGCTTAAATTGGAGAGGCATCATGAAATAGAGCAAAATAGATTTTCAGTATTGTAATATAGAGTAATTGATGGGCCTTTCATATTTTTCTTTGAATTGCATCACAAATTATCTGCTGTAGATACCGTTCCGTTCTGTTCAACAGTTTCACTGGTGCTCAAGTTTTTCCAGGTCACTCGAGTAAAAGAGACTGCATACTGGTTTCATGACATCAAAGTCTCCCGTCTATTCGCCACCTTAAATAGATCACTCATACATAATTGTACGGCATGAACTAGAGTTATGCTAGCTGAGAGTACCGGAGCTAATCGTACACATCCAGTTTGTTAACTGTCCAGTTAATTAAGGGCTAGCATCATCATGCGAAACAGTGCTCCGCGCTTTGACTTCTAAGCTTCAAATTGTCCACACGCAGGTCACTGCAGCCATCACCCTCCTGCTTGGATTCTTGTCGTACTTTCTCGTGATAATTGTATTACACTTGGACACATGAATTTAACTTCGCTATTTTATTCGTTCCCATGATAGCGTTTCCGAGTTTATGCTCGGATGTTTTTGTGATGATGTACGTATGAAATTCAATTGATTCATCTTAAACTTCACAAGTCAAAAGGCCGTTTGTGTTTCTTATATGGAGCAACCTTATTTGATTTTTTACTGGGGTACAACTTTATCTGATTTTTTGGTGTTTCTTCTGTGGTGTAACCTTATCTGATTTTTTCTTCTTTCTTGTGTGGTGTAACCTTATCTGATTTGTTCGTGTCTTGAGTGGTGTAACCTTATTTGATTTTTCTTGCGTTTCTTATGCTGTGAAATAATATTTTTTATTTTTTCTGGTGTTTATTATCAGATGTAACATTATTTGAAAGTTTCGTATCCGTCTACTCTTTAATTATAGGTCACTCTGCTAGATGAGGCGATATTTTTGTCAGTTACGGGAGCAATATCTCCAAAAACGTGCGCTAATATCACACGTTGTACCTTGAATTTTGTTAATCATCTTTTTCGAAGAGACTTAAAGAAACCAAACTCAATCGCGGACGATTTCGTAACCTGAACTTCGACAAAGTTGCACACCAGTATTCCTCAGCAGAAGCTGGTAGCAATGTTTGAACTGTGCCAGCGTGAACGCTCAATATCAGTGCTCCATTGGGGCTGTGAATCTTGCTCTAGAACTCAGTCGTAAAACTGCTTACTCGGTGCCTGAGTTTATATTCATCATGGCATTCAGCTGCAATAAAAACTCATGGTCCTCCTTCACGCTGGTGCCGATAGACGCAGTGCAGCTGGTGAAGCTTCAACCGGCCTCAAAACCCAACTCGAATGGCGTTGTTAATCGCTGCTGCATTAGGAAATGAAGGACTAGGTCAAGGTCCGATTCCAATCTTGAAGCATACGTTGTAAATACCTATGCCCAAGGTGTCATGAATGAAATAGATAAGAAAGAGGTTCAGCTCTGAATGAAGGGCCAACATAGGCGCAAATACCACTAGAAATATAGTTTGAACTCAATTCTTCATCGTGTTGTTTCAATTACCATGTTTTCAAGTTACTGGCACGAACTCTGATGGTTTTTTTGTTTCATACTTAAGCCTAATTTGAAATCTCTCTATTTGGTGTAACGATAGAGAATTTGATCAGATATTTTAACAATGAACTGATATACAGATGTATTTTTTGTCGGTCAAATAAAGGGTTCCGCCATCAATAACAATCATTTGGACAGCACTTTTGATTCTGAATCAACTGAATAATCAAAAATACGATCTTGACGATCCATCCTTCCAGAACCTTCTTACCAAATAATTAATATCAATAATACCAATACGATCCGTGCTTCTAGAACCCACGCACCGAATAATTAATATCAACAATACCAATAAGATCCGTGCTTCTAGAGCCTACCTACCGTATAATCATGTATATTATACGGTCTTTTAAGTAGTATAATTCTTCCAGTTTATACTTTATTCGTATTCGGCTTCGTGTGCAAGCTGGTTTTCCACATTTTCTGTTTGGTAGCGTTCCAACCGAGCAGTCATGTCGCGCAGAGATCTAACGATATACCGAGGGGGGAATGAAACTCGCTTTTAAACATTTATTGTAAATTAATTAATTAGGACAGTATGAAATATAAATCGGGCAGTAAAACGTACTAAAGGGAACAGTAAAATTCTGAACGTCTAGCAGCAATGAGCGTCGCATTAACCAGAGACCGAACTAGCTGGAAGACTAGGCACGGCTACTTAGCCTGGTACTAGAATGATATAACTCAGAGTTTTACTTCTCCAGTCTACAAATCCGTGACTCAACAAATCCGCGCCCTTCCACGTTTGCGGACTTGCAGGATAAACATACGACCACTTACTTTAGGATTGTCAGCAACGCGAAAAAAAACCCAGACCCGAAAAGGTTCTTTAGGGAACCTCAAGGTATTGCTCACCCAAAATTGTTGTCCAGTTCTGAAGGAACTTGGACGACAGTAGTGTGAATTTACACACTAGAGTGCCTTTTATCGAGCAGCGTTCAACCAGCTCTCTAATGTCCAAGAGGATTGACCGTCCACAAGTGAGTTGCTTTAGGCAAGCTATCACAATATTTAATGACGGATAAACGAAATGTTACATTAATAGAGGTTAATTTAAATGCAACTATGTTCCTTGTTCGAACAAGTCCAAACTTCCAGCAAGTTCTCGCTCTCGGGCCTACTCCAAGTCCCTGACCAATTCCCGGGCTCAAGCCTATTCCCGCGCTCACTAGCTTCGGCCTCTGCCTCCCTCACACTGACTCTCCTATCCCCAAAGCTCCCTCATTTATTTTATTCTTTCCCGCGCAGCCAAACGTTGTTGTGCCACATCGAGACTCGCTCTTATGCCTACAGTTTGGAAAATGGGCTGGTCCGTCTCGAAGTGTGCTTTGGAATTCCCTTCGCTAGCTAGAGATGTATCCCGTTACCGCGTTCGCTCTCCCCTGGGCGTTGCTTAATCAGCTCTGCATGGGCCTTGCTCAAGAATGCGGCGTCTACACATGTGCACACCTTTTTACGCGTCGCTCGCATGCATACCATCGCACAGCCTGGATACAGTTTAGCCTACAATATAGCCTGCTACAAACATGCCTACACATATACAATGAACGTCTTATTTTTGTACTTCATACACTTAATATCAATAATACCAATACGATACGTGCTTCTAGAGCCTACATACTGAATAATTCTTCAGACAAATTGTACTTTTTCAGATTTTTCGAATAAGTTTTGCGTATGTACACTACAAGTATCAATGCTTGTCCCATTTGTCCCTGACACCACAGAGAGCAGGAGTTCTTTTCGCGATAGTGTCACAGCGTAGAGGTTCGTTAGCAGCTGTACAACATCCGTAGGTATATTAGGGTGTCGACTGCATGATTGTGCAGAAGTTTCTCAGAACAAATATTCTCTAGGTTCCAGTCTACCGCTGTAATAAGATCGATTACGCTTCGAGATCGAAAGAAATGAGAATCTTTTTCTTTCATTCTCGTTCAAATTGCCCGGTCCAGGTTAGTAGAGGCTGCCCTCGAGCAGTAAAGGGCTACGACTGGAGTATAATTTTGGTATCACCATAAAGCTAATACTCTCACCTAGAAGCAGTCGTTTAATATGAAAGAGAAACCTAAGCTTATGAAATTCACATACCTAGTAATGATCTTTTAGATCGTTAATTGTATGAAAAAGATTGACTGATGTAACACGTTATAATTTTATAGGAATTCAACCTATTACAAATGCATTTAATTTTTCAAGCGATATACTGCCAGTGGTAATAAAATTTAGTTTAGAGTCATTACAGAACCTTAATTAGTACGTTCCTGCAACAAGGGGTAAAAACAAAACGTATCTCTTGTTATAGCTGTGGTTCATCATCATTCTTCGTTTCCTTTGATGCTCATGCACATACATACGTAATAACGCATGGAAGTAGAGCCCAAGCATCACGAGGCTTATAGTTGACCATTAATGCCAGCTATTTCGCCTTGGACGCTCGCTATTTGCTTTTGGAATTAGGCGTTCATCCTGGCGTTAAACCAAACTTCGTCGAATACGTTGCATTTCCATTGCATATGCAGCCCTGGTACACAGGCGCTGTAGTCCATGGTATGAAATAGTGCGTTTAAATTTACAAGCTTGTGTGCAAAATTGAGGTACTCAAGCCATGAACGTAGCGACGACCTGTTTCCACAAGCAATGTTTAAAAGTTGAAACAAGACTGGCCTTCAGCTGTACTTGCTAAATTCAACTTTGAATACGGTCTCACTGCAGAATTATTGCAAAATTTGACTTCGCTATTAGCTGTGCCAAGGGATTTGCATTCTTTTTCTAACAACTACGTAGATGACCCGAATCTTATACGTAAGGTTCGATTTTTAAACGCCGTTAAAGTATTAGTTGCATAAGCGACTATAGGATAGCTTCCACGAAATTCAGAAGCGGAAACAGATTTGTTCGGACTGAAATGGATGGGATAGAAAAAGTAACAGGTTCCCAAAGTACTATATGACAATATAATTTTTTGTGGCAAAAAATTCCTGTCGAGGAATTATTGTAATATATACATACATATATGCCTGTGTTTATGAAGTCATCAGCAATTTTCCACTATGCGATATCGACAATCGTTATCCTAAAATCTCTTTCGCTTATAAAATGAAATTCCAAGTTTTAAAATACGAATTTAATAGATACTCATATTGCATTTAAGATTATGGTGCATTAGTCGAAAATACATAAATCGTCGTGTTGAATGAACCAATAATACGACATATTTAGAAACACAGCAGAATTTTATACTCCTGGTCAAGCCGACAAATATACAATGCATTTCACTCGTCCTAGATCCCCCGACCCGCTATCCATTCTCCCATGTCTCGGTCTTGTCAGCAATCATTTTCTACCTCGAATGCAGTATAATTGCACCGGCCATTCAGGCCCTATTTTTCGTAGTCGACCGACCTTCGTTTTTGCGCTTTGGCCCGCTCAACACAATGCGGGTATATTTCTATTGACCACGAGGGACAGTCTCTTCGGGCAATTACGGTCTTCTGGACGTCAGAACGATTTGCTCACTCCGACATCCCTTGAAGTTGGCCCTGGAAAACTACCACCTTAGGGCTACCCCGTTCTGAAGAATTTTTGTCTGTTCATGACAGCAAGGCAAGATATTTTTCTGCAGCGGAGCTTGTAAAAAGCACACACAAGACTTCACGTGTTGATGAAACTGCATATAAGTTGCGGTTGTACGAATATCAAAGTTAAATAAGAGAGAAATTTGATCGGGACCTTTCAAATTTAAGAAAGTTTTTTTAAGTTCAAACAATCGGTTCCTTCCTCCCACAGCAACAGATTTCTTCAAATAAACGAATAATTATTGAAGGATGACGCACGCTAATGATGACCAAAAATAACTATAATCATTTTAGTGTCTGCAACGAAATTGTTTTCCTTACGCAGGGTCGGTCCAAGTGTGTCTCACACAACAACTTAAAATATATTGCTGGGAAATTATTTTCGCAGGAATTCACCTCAAATTACGGTACTGGGCCACGGTAGACCTACTTAGTGGTATTAACTGCGTTAGAAAGGATGGAAATTGCTCCAGGGTTCACTGCAGCGAATATTACTTTGACTCAGTGGATATGATCATATTGTTCGACATGTTAAAGTGAACCGAATTTCTTTGAATTAATATTGTACAATTTTCTGTCCCGGTATAGTGTTATTTACATTCCTGGAGATTGAACCCGTAACTCATCATTGTCGTGATAGAAATTCAACCCCGCTCGATGAGAATTATGCATTCGTTTGCTTTGAAATTATAAATGAAACTTATAGTCCGGCGTAGCCTTGTGTCAACATCGCATGTCACGAGTAATTCTGAGCTCACGGCATCAGGAAGAAGAGGTACGTATCTGCGACCGTCAGACGCACGAACGGCTTGGACCCACGCCACAACCTTTTGTTGATCGTGTAGTACGGCCGCACATGTCATCTCGTTTGTCTGCTCGGTACTAGTCTTCACGGGCCCTCGCGCTGGAAAGTTTACGGCCGGAAATACTGAAATGAATTGAAGTTACGTTAGTGATTTCAATTTTAGCTCTTCCAAATTCAATTCCAACCGTTTCAAATGAATTGATGATACGTTAGTGATTTCAATTTCAGCTATTTCAAATTCAATTCCAACCGTTTCAAATGAATTGATGGTACATTATTTGATGATGCGTTATTAATTTCTATTTCAGTTCTTTCAAATGGATTGATATGACATAATTTTGACTTTGATGAAATAGGCGAGGTGAGGTACTACCTCAACTCTTTAACTTGGGAAACATTTCTGCAATAAGGCTGTAATTTGGATGTGCACCATAAACTAGCCTCAGCCTTATATGTGTCCATGAGCCATAATTGTAGATTAGTTTTTTACGCTAGGCTAGGGGCATCCTTATGAAACTGAACCTTAGGGTTCTTTTGGTCGAGAAAGGGTTAAATAAAGCAATATTATTACTGGGTAAAGATAATACTGTTAGTGAAATTTCCCATCTGTCCTGTTCATAGGTGAATGAAAAATTTCCTACTTCTTTGTAATGAAATAAAACGAAAAAAATTAGAAGAATGCTAGACGGCTGCTCATGTGGTCAGGTAGGTAAATGTTCAAATTTTCCTTTCTTCACCACAATACCAGTCACCAATAAATACAAATCATAGCAGGAAAGCAAAATTTTATAGGAGTGATGAGCATCTTATACTGTGTTCTAGTAAGAGGAGTAAGGCAATGACACTTAATAACCAAGAACAAAAATTGTGTAGGTGACGTAACGTGATTTCATTGCGGTGACGGTCATCTCGTTCCTTTGCCTAGTTTGAGTGGTCACAGCCGTTCGTGCGCAGATGCTTAAGCCGAGTAAAACTTGTAATGAATATTTTACGCACTTTAGTTTAGATGCAAATATATCACGCAGTGTGGAGTACCACTTCAAGCCTCATTGCTGATGTAAGATATTTATTTTTCGGAGGAGTTGGGGAGGATGTGATATTCCAATTTCCATGAGTTTCCAAAACTCAATAAAAAACTACTCTCTTCACTCAATAAAAAAGGATGTGACTTTCCTACTTTCGTGAGAACCAAACATTCAGTAAAAGACTACTGTCTTAACTAGGTAAAAAATATCAGGGCGGCTGCCACGAAGAAGAACTCTTCAGGGTAATAGCGGAAGCATCACATTCTGACGGCTCCTGAGCCAAGTGAATTAAATGTTTCTGGTTTGTTCCCACTTACCTGCTGCATCATGCTACAAATGCGTTAAAATCTGAAACAAAGAACTTTTTGGAATGAATTAATCAAATGTGTATCTCACTCAAACTGTGCTGTCCGTCTTGTTCATTTTTTCGCGACCTTCTGAATGAAAAAGATTTTTCGAAAAATTTGTTCCTGACATTATGTTAATTAAACAGGAAACATCTTCTTCCTTTCACACAAAGGATTTCAGGACTCGCGGTCTACCCAAGCCGACGCACGGCTGAGGCTGTATGTACGGCTGTATGTACGGCTGTATGCACGGCTGTATGCACGGCTGTATGCACGGCTGTATGCACGGCTGTATTCACGGCTGTATGCTTTGCTGTATACACGGCTGTATGCACGGCTGTATGCACGGCTGTATGCACGGCTGTATGCATGGTGAAGGCTCACAGTGGCGAGGCGCACCATGGCTACTGTAGCACGAGCGACTGCTAGCTTTTTAAGTTCCCTATAACCATGAAACATGATCAAAAGAGAGCAAAGAGAAGGACTCATTTCGTATGGACTATGGATAACAGGAATACATGCATAAGGTGTATTCACATACGAGATCCCCTGCGCACAAAAACAGACGGTCTCGTATGAAGAGGGGACAAAGACATGGAAGAGATAGCGAAGAAGGTGTCTAAATTGAGAGAAACAAAGCGGGCAAAGAAGATGATGTCACTAAGGGCTATCAATCGCCGAGGTAACCTAACAGTGCGCCCCTCTACGTATGGACACCAGTCCCCATTGCATACGATTGACAAACCTAACCTAACCTGAACGTAATGCCTATCTTATGCCCCCTGAGAGGTACAATAAGAGAAAAAATTCCTTGTTTTCTTCGATGCCAAAATTATTCGAAATCTACGCTATCATTAGTATGTGTGACGTACGAGCAGCATAGTTTGCATCAACGGCATTAATCTTGGCAGTGTCATAATGCAACAGGTTTTTGGCAGTTAGAAAACTAGGATGAACTGGCCCGCTCACAAGTTCAAGAACGATCCTTCGCTCCATGATCTGCGTAAATTGTTTTACGATGCAAATCCACGTAATGAATTTCTCATTTTGCTGCATTTTACTCTGATCTCTCTTTCTCATGGACGCGTCGCTGTGGACTGACTCAACGCTTTGCCTTGGCGAAGAGGTTGTACGTTGATTTCTTCATACCCTAAAACTTATATTTTGTATCTCAAGATACCCATCTTGGTGTCAGGAGTCTGCTTGGGTGCCTGTGCGTGATTGGTATCTGACGGTATGGGACTTGGGGAGGAATTCAAGAATGGGCCATTTGGCTATTCTACTCTTAATCTTTCTTATTCTATCTTGTTCTACTCTACTCCTAATATATTCCATTCTATCCTGTTCTACTCTACTCTCAATCTGTTCTATTTTATCCTGTTCTACATCACTCTTAGGTTTCGATCGCAGCATGCATTACTCAGTCACAGTATTTCATGCTGGGCTCTAAATTGTACTCGCCGACACCAATATCTCACTGACAAACGTTCTGAATTTCAAGCCCAAACCAATACTCAGCTCCAGCTTTGGGTAGCTCAGCAATTTTTCGGCAAACTTCAGCGTTCAAAATTAACGCTGTGTTTTTATCACTTTTCGACACAGGAGCTCTGAATTAGCTTTGTTGCGCACGAGAAAAGTTTTAGTGGATGTTTTTGCGAAGCTCATGACTGCGTGTCGGAGCCGAAAGCGCAAACAAAATATTTTGAGTGTCGAGAGCTTAAGTTCTTTGGCGAGAGTTTTTTTTTCAAAGAAACTTGAACCAGCGTCATCGTTCACAAGCTAAATTGCTCCCCAAAGAAAAACTACTTTTCAAGGTATCTGTGGCAGCGCCGGACAGTTTTGGGCAAGTTGTTGTACAAATATATGTTTTCGGAATTATGCATGAGGCCCAGCGCAGTTCGATTTGTTTGTTTTCTTAAAGAAAGCTAATCCTTTCCAGAAAAAGAGAACGACTTTGTAGCGGTCAGGCTGGGCTCGGGGGCTTTCCTTTGAACATTGTAACTTCGTCACGATTAAAAAACATGGTAATCAATTTTCTATGTGGATTCTTATCCAATGTAGAGGTACAGTTATCTTAGGTGACTTCAGATTTGTTTTTAAAAGAAGTAGGTTAAGAAGAGTAGCTGTATTTCTGACAATTGAACCTAATCATCTCGAATTGATTGCAGTTGCACTCGCCTGCCGATTACAATACACCACAAATAGATTAAAAAGCAGAAAATATATTTTTTTCCACGAAGGACTATGAGTAGAAGATGAGTCGAACCGACTCACGAAATAAATTGTCATTTCGAATTTCTCCCTCATGCCTCCATTGCGCCCAGTTATCATCGATGAGAAACCCAACTCGAGAATTTAGAGATGAGCAGTAACAGCTCGGGTCGGCTTACCCTCGTAAGATGGTAGTTTACGACGGCCCCAGGTGTGAGGGCAGGGCACTAGGGCGTATGAAGTAACAACTAAACATGCATTTTCTGTTCTATAGGGTCACATGAAAATGCCGCTGTCTTGCCGCTCTTATTGTATTACCATTTCTTCACTCCTCAAAAACTAGAGGCTGTTTTCCTCTTCATCACCGCGAAAGTAAAAACTACAGTTTTTGTTAACTGGGTAATCGTTATCCCAAATTATGCTGCGAAAACATGAACTGTTTCAGCTTTTTATTAGAGGGCATTGATAGAAATTTATGGACACTACTAAAGAGCTACAAATAAATTTACGGACCATAAATTGACGGCACATTTTTTTCCATGAAGCGGAAGAAATTTGTAAAGACTCCTACCATAAGATTTAATGGGAAGTGTTGGCCCGATATACGTCCAAGTCATCACTATTACTTGAAATTTTCAGTTGCTAAGTGCACTTTGCTGCCATGTCCTGAATGATTCGTGGTCTGTATTTGGAACCCTAGCTCACTTATGTTTATGAGCAGAGTCATCTCTTCAGCTGGTCTCTTTTCAATGCAGGGTAAAGTACTTCTCTTGTTCACTGACAGCAGGTTGCGTTGACATTTTGACCAACTTGGAGTCAATCAAAAAACGATTCCTAAGCAGGCTAGGGCGATAACATTGAGCATCCTTCTCTGCTGTACACTCTTCTACAAACACACGCTCGCTCATATCTTCTATATATTAATACGCTTGTACCTACCTACCGTTCCGTCACGCTTCACCACTTTTCAAGTGAAATTTTAGGTCTCGAGCGAAGTATCCGGAACTGGTTGCATGTTTTGTTATAAAAAGCCAGTCTTTGCGGCACATTTTCAGTTTCCCTAATATAGTTCAGACTACTCGCATCATCAAGAAAAAATTGCTTCCAAGACCGGACTATCTCTGCTTTGAACCTTTAACCTCTGTCCAACACTTGAGAGGACCACTTCTCTTGGGCTAGTTTATCTAAAGTTTGTTTATCTAAATTTCCGTGAAATTTGTACGAGTCATGCAAGTTAAAATAAAACGCTCGCATCACTGCGTGCAGTATTAAAATATAGCAGGGGTGAACAATTCCCTGCTGATTTGAGGTTAGAAATTGGTTAAGGTAAGGGAAGCAAGGAGCGTATACCCAGAAATGAATGGTAACAGGTAGTGTCTCACTTTTTGAGATCGACATTGTGCGAGCGATGTAATTATTCCGTCTTCAAGTTTTTCAGTTTGCACACGCCCTTAATGAGGAGAAATATACGTTGATTTTAAAAAAAATTTGCGATAAAGATTTACATGGCTTATTTATGAACAATATGGTCATGGAATCCTTTTCGTACAGATATTTCTTGAGACTTCATCAAGACAGAGAGTGAGACATGTTTTCATAAAAACCAAACCTAATGGAATCGCTGTCACAATACGTCAAATTAAATTACCAAGATTTGTTGTGTCAGTAAATATATAATGATCAATTGGACATGGTTAATAAAAATACGACGGGAGTTATTGTTATTGACTTCTAAAAATATTTTCGCCAATTAAAAATATGATCAAAGTGACCACCTGTATACAATTTCGGGGATGACATTCTCATTATATTAAATTGGTATTCGCTTTGTTCATTTAACGTTGAGTATTTAACTAGCAGTAAAATGAAATCCCCATCGCAAACATTTAATTCAGATAAATCTGATGACAGAGCCTATAATAAAAACAATAAAAAACCTTTATTAAAGGACCTTTATTAATTCCAACACGTTTTACCGTTGGGTTATCAATGCCTTACAACTACTGGCGTGGTGAGGGATGTGAGGAATGTCTGGTTTAAGCTTTCTTTTCCAAGAGAAGTACTCCCAGGTTATGTGAAATACCTTGCCTTACCCGGGATCGAACCCTGATGACTGCGAGGCCATCACGCTAACCAGTACAAAATGGAGCCCTTATTTTATAGAGCAAAGTATAAAATAAGTAGTATTATTCTGACTCTTCTACACATGGCCAGTAATATCTATCTTATGATTCTACTCTGGCCACTTTTCGCATGGGCACCAATCCAGTATGCATTTTCATCCCAAACTGACTAGGTAAATTTAGCGTAAACCTTCGACGCAGTTAAGACCCACTAATTTTACCCATAGCGGATAGTCAGTTCAGTAACGAATCATTGCTATTTTAAAGCTCATAATGAGCCATAACAGCGGCTCTGAGACTGCAGAGAGGAAAACTTCAAGTTTTATTGCAATAAGAAGGAAGTCGGCGATTAAAATCTATTCTACCTAGCCTATTTCTGAGACTGTCTTAGAAGCGAACCTATATAAAGCCTTGTTTTTCGAAGGAAATCTTGATGTTTAACCTCATCTTCAGTTATTTCTTCAGCTTTCTTTTGAAATTTGTTCTCTCTCTTCTGAGACTCGCTGCGTGAATTAATCTCCGACCTCTGCACTATAACATACAGACTTATCCGCCAGAAAGCTTCCGTCCTTTTTTTCTTGCAAATCACACCTCCTCGTCTCAGTTTCGTTAAGCAATAACGTTCCAGTATCAAGTGACTCAACAGCCTGTCGCTCACTTCGCTGTGCCTTGTCTTATTTCACTTTTTTTATACACATTAAGCCCTGATCTAAAGCTGCACTTTTATCGGCCTGAAAGAGAGACAAAGTTTACCTCCTCCACATTGAACCTTTGAGCGAACGTTAAGGGGCTAAGATAAAATAATAGTAATAATAAAAGTTGTTTACTCCTTGGAAAATTTGAGGTAAATTGATGATAATTTGTGCATGCATATTAACTATGCAAATCTTGAAAAAAATGGTTGTGATTCACTAAGAGTGACTCTTTTATGACTAGGGCAAACATGACCTAATGGTTCCTCATAAAGGTCTTTTACTACTCATTTCAGGCTGTCTTCAAAGCGGTTACCTTGAAAAGAACCAATTCCTTCTTCTACTTAGCGTAACAACTCTTCGTGTATTGGAGAGACATTCTTTCTTTGCAGTTTCTTTGTTTTACGTGAGAACTTGAAGTTGAAAACAAAAGTGGTGCATCGAATTTATCGTTGTAAAAACGAATGAAAAATGCGGCCGCCACTCAGCGAGCTCTAACACATGCGTTTGAAGGGGAGTGTGATTGAAGAAGCGAGCAAAACTGACCCACTGGAATAGATAAATAACCGAGTCGTTTTTGAGGTCACCGACAGCAGCTACAAGGTGCAACGAAGGCGCACACGCAAAATGAAACGCGGAGTCCATCAGTGAGCAGTCTTCAAGAAAGTGATTTCGTTAAACGTAGCCAAATTGCCCTCAATGATTTGATAAAAATCTTTGATACAAGATGGGGTGTGGCAAACGGGGTGATGTTGAGAACACTAAGCGGATTTCAAAGGAAACTGCTTTGTGTAGCTTAGTACGTATAGTTTTCTCGTTGCTTGCCTTCTATTCGGCAATGATGATGGAAAGTTTAAAAACGTTCGTAACTGTGATGAAGCCCGGGTCATGATCGTAGTGCTGAACACCTTTTTATTTGAAGATTATGCTTGGGTTTGGGCACGTAACGATAATGAATATCCTCCAATCGTCAAAGAAAAGCACTAGGAATGTCTAGGATGGAAATATAATGAAATTGCTTCTTGTTAGCTTTTCGAACAATAATCACACTTTGTAAATTAAGTCAGAAAAATGTAATTCAGGCATTTTTTTCCACGGGTTCAAAAGAATGAATAAGATATTTGCAGGAGTGTGTTTGAATATATTTCACTGTTGGTGATCTATGATAACACACACACACACACAACACCCACGCACGCGTTATTACAAAATATCAGGGAAATATCTGTCAGGATGCAAGGGACGTGAAGTTGTACTTGCAAAATTAGCGCGCGCGTTAATTCATCAAATATAAGCTGTCAATTTCGCAAAAATCAAAAGCGTTGTCTGCCTGAGGAGCAGTTACTGCAGTCGGTATTGTGACCACGACAGCATATAAATCCTTGCTCTGGAGATTCTAAACTTAATCAAAGCTAGAAAATACATGCGCCTAGCACTCATGTTCTGCATCTGTACCATCATATGAACGTTACATGTAGCATTTTTAATCATATGTACTTATATTTGAATTTAATGGTTTCACTGACCCAGCACGTGTTAAGCTCCCCGGACAAAACTTTAATCACCTATTGTTTTTCGAGCTCCTGGGTGTTGTTTTTCGAGAGCTTTTCGGGGATCAAAACTGCCGGGTGCATCCGGCTAGAACTGACATGAATTGGCATGACTGTCATTCAAGATACATCAATCATATAGATTAGCCGGCTAAATCGCTAGAATTAACCCAATAGAAAATTTATGAAACCACTTAGAACGACAAGTTAGACATCGAGAAAATTGTTCACGTACTGAGGCCGCACTACGGAACTAAGTGATGCAAGAGAGGTTTAAAATCGACCAGGTGTACATTAGGACACTTTTAGACTCAATCCGCGCAGAATTATCGCCATAATTCGTGCACACGGAGGTCCTACACCATATTAGCAGCACGTGACTAATTTTTTTGTCAGAGGAGTTTACTATAAGTAGTGCATGACTTTAATTTTCCAACATTTTACAATGATTTAATTAATCATTATTGTATTTTGGTTCCAGCATACATTGCAATCGAAGTGTGTTTTCACTGAAGAGAGATCGACATCTTCAAAATCTTCATCATCGGTTACATCAGATACAAGATCGCGACTGCAACTCATTTGTTACAACACGGCTACGCGGCTCGCATGATGCATCCGATGCGACAAACATGGGGTCTATTTCTAATAAAGGACTCTGATGGTGTAATAATTTAATGACAATCTTATGAGAAATTCAACATCGTTGTTGCTGTATAATAATTCATCCATAACATGCTTTAAAACACAGAAGAAAGTTTACAAAAAACTAATTTTGAAAAAAAAGACAAGCTGTCACAAATATCTACAATGTAAGAGGACCGTAACTGTCAACGTCGTCCACTCGACGTTGTCGGGACAGCTGACATTCAGCGGAAAGGCTGCAGCTCCAAGCACCACCGTCCGCATTCCAGAAGACGACACACCAATTTTTTATATATTTTATATGCGTTTTATTTAACGTATGTATCTGCGATGGAAAATTAATATTATGAAGGTGAAAAATGAGAGGCTTTCATGCTTACATACACATTACATTTTTTAGAGAAATAGCGTATCAGGGATTATCAGACGGCACTCGATTGGATTTTGTGAGCGCCAAGACTTCTGCACTGAACAGCTTCAATGCCTTCGGGGTGGGAAGGGACGCTTACTCTAGGTACTCTTGGTATAACATTTGAAATGTTATTTTCCGTTCAGAATTATATACACCTAGTAGAAAAAAATAGGAAAATGGACCCAGATCTTATCAGTTGCTCCCGACTGCCACCTTTAAAAATCAAATTGCCCCCATGAGGCGTGCGTCCCGCGTTGGGAACCGCTGGTCAATCGCTGCGTTGCTTGGGAAGACACCTAAATTTGAGTCAAGAGAGGGGGGAAGGGGGGGGGCATAATCTGGTGAGATGCGCGTAAATGAGGCCTAAATTTCCGTGGAGTGCACAATAAACTATAGACCAAACTGAATATACTAATTGAAACGTCATCAATTAAATAAACATAATACGTAATCTCTTACCCTCTTCGGTAAAGACTTCTCACGAACGAAATTAGGTTTGTTAAATTGCTTGTGTCTTGTAAGCGTGCGCATTTCGCCAGGGTGCATGCTGAATAAATGTAGAAATTGTGTTTTTGGAGTAGTTTTAGATTTAAGGTTGCGTGACTTACCGTAGGATGAGCAGGATTTCACAACATTTGTGATGGCATTTTCCAGGGGGTTTCTTCTGTGATTGTGAACTTTGTAAGAGTTATTTCAATTCCGTATTGATAATTTAGTAAAATGAGCGTAGAAAAGCTCTACATTATACTTATAAGCTGAAGTATGTAGAGATAAATTGTGCTTATGGGCACAGATTTTGGGGTGATACGTCAACATACCCATTTATTCTTCAAATGTAATTTATGTGATAGGAATGGATAGAAAGGATGTACGATGATACGAACACATAAATATGTGCACACATACGTTAGACTGATGTTCAGTTATTGTAGACCGTCTTTCATGGCCTAGGCATAGTTCGCTCAGACGCTTACGTAACTTTAGCTTTGGTTCAATAAATCGATGATGCTCAGAGAAGTTTATTGATAGATTATGAGAATGAAATTTTCCAATCCGTTTCGTGACTCATTGTTGGGCACTGACATGAGTACATACATGAGGAGTTCAGGAACATAGTTTCCAAATATTGAGCGTTTGCAAGGTGTCTGAAAAGATAGGAAACATGTCTAAATTATCATGAAAAATTATGGGACATGAACTGCAAGTTGAAGTATGTGATCACTCAAAACAGGTGATATATCTTACGAGTATGCAAGCAAACATCAAGACAGACACACTGTCCAGACAAACAAAAGAGAATATTACAAATAAACTTAGCAAGCTCGCACTATCGCAGCTCGTGCTAAATTAGCTCCTCGGGCTTACGATGCGAGCACGCAGCTTAGCCTTCAACCTTTACTCTCTTTTTTTTGTTGTCGTGCAAAAGGACACAGGACGGTGCTACCAGTAGTCTTTAAAATTAATTTATACGGCTAAGTTATTACTCAAAGTTTGTTGGGAGATGAAAATGATTCTGTGTTGAATAGCTCATAAAATGCATAATTTACTTCATCTTAATGCACAAGAGAGAAACTCTAAATGAAATTACAAATATTTTAGTAGGAGCCCCATTCACGCCTCTAAAATATTGTACGTTGACTGTAAATTTTATCAGAGAAGGGAATAATTTGATCATTATATTTTACGGCGGATATCAGTGATGGATGGCATGCGAAATGATCACAGCAAAAGTGGCAGCTTGTGGGACCGTAGGCAGATAATAATTGCACTCATCGCAAATAAGATAAAATGGGACATCAAGCGCATTCAGTCAGTAACGGACGATATACATAGTTCAGGTCCATTGCGATGCATGAACAACAATTCGATGAACAGCTTGAAGTAAGGTTCTCGACAAAACCGAAATTATCCCACCTAAATAACCTACGCTTTCAGTTGTGAAAATCAAATGATATATTACATTCCCCTTGCAGTATTTCACAAGTTCAAAAGTTTCAAATGGTTAAATATTTATACATGATACCACTTGGTGCTAAAAACCTCTCGATGGATTTAGTCCGACTTGCCTTCTGTTTGAATTTGCCCATCGCTCATTGATTTTTGATCCAGAATCGATCAGGCACCATCAGCAGCCACGCAAGGTCCCTCTCGGTAGACACGCGTACGCAGTGCCCGCTGCAAGCTGGGTAGACCGTCTCGATGCGCCGGCATCATTAAAGCGAAGCTACTTGATATAATGGAGTTAAGATGGCAATTTAGGGGTAAATGTTCATGAAGGGTTTCTGAGGAAGACGGAGTTTATCTCTGAATACATCATGTTGGACCACTGAGTGGTGGAGATTCATCGTTGAAATTTGAATCAAATTAGTTAATAGGACAGATTTACCTAGGGCCACAATTCATCGTGGAATACGATTACTCTTATAAATGGATTTGGCATCGATTTAACCATTTGAAATCATGTAGAAGAACGAATATTTAGTGCATCAAACGTTCTGAGATTGTTCACACTTTGGATTGTATACCAATCCTAACCGTCTGAAATCGGCCTGAAGAAGGAAATGTTTTTGCGACTGACTGAGCCACTGCTTTGTGCTTCTAAAGAAAGAAATGAATGAGCAGTCCTAGATTACTTCACAGAACGAAAATAATCTCTGCGTAAGCCCCGTGAAGTTTCTCTAAATGACGTGTTTATAAACACGAAGTTGGGAATCCTTTGAGCTCGACTTTGTAAAGACACGAGAAGAATATTCAGCATCGCTACTACGGTGTACTTAATTAAGCCACTTGATTACCAAACAGAAACATATGCAGTCAAAGGATTCGAAAACAATGCCGATGACGCACTCCCAGACATCTAATTAGGAGACGTCTCATAGTTTGAAAGAGTTTTCAAAAAGAGAAAGGGAAAATTAACCTCCCTTTGCAACTGTGAATTAGACATTTGAAACTGAAATTGCTAGAAGAGTTCTGATGTTTTTCTTCCTACGTAAAAAGTATCGACAGAACTCAGGTGTTCGATCGCCAATAAATATCGACAATCAGAAAATAAAATAGCACTTCATGAGAGTACTTCCATCGTAGAAATGCCTTCGTGCCACCGCATTTCATTCGAACAGAACGCGGTTCTTCGTCGTGAAGTTCAGATCCTGCCAATGTAACGAGGTTATACGCGCTTTTACGCACGGTGCTTAACTTTGACGGACACTGAGAACGTTACCGTAATAAAACTTTCAACGAGGTCATTACGGCGTATCGCTACAGTGCAAAGTCTCCTTGTGGACTGTAAAATTTCGGGCCTCATCAAACGTTAAATTAGATCTGATCGTTCGATGTGTTTGAAACCGTGTGGAACGCTTTTCGACTTATGAAAAGTTCTCATATTCTTAGTACGCTTCGTTCCTTGTTTCATAATGAAATAAATATTTTAAAATTTTCAAATTGTTGTTTTATTAGCTTGTAAGTTTTTATTACAACGAGAATCTACGGTACTGGATTATTTCTTTTCCTTTTATTTACTAAATGAATCAAAATAGAATTTTTGTTGCTATCGTTTGTTGAATTGGGAAGAGGGAAACACACAATTTGCTCAAATTTATTTCAGGAGTAAATACATTTTAACTCTCCTGAGATACACGTTTGCATTTAAATTCATCCAGCTGAATTTCACGGAGGAATTTGATTCTATTTCTCCTTTGAGTTTTTGCTCTCTAGATTTTTTACTGTCCGAAGATCGCTTTTGGAAAGTAAATGGTTTGACAGATTGTAATTTTGAAACTTTTAGTCTACGAAACTGAATATTGAAATATATTTTCAAAATCATGGCCATTTGTTGGAATAAACCAAGCTCTCTTTACGTATTTTTATTTCCGTGAATCGCTAGGAAAATTTAGCTGCAAATATTTGTTTATCTACATTTTGATTTCTATGATACGTTAGTGTGATAAAAAAAGAACCTTTATTTATTCCAACACGTTTTACCGTTGGGTTTTAAATGCCTTACAACTACTGGTGTGGAGGGGGATGTGAGGAATGTGTGGTTTAAACTTCCTTTTCCAAGGGAAGTACTCCGCAGTGGCGTGAAAAGCCCCACCTGAGCCGAGGCTCGAACCCTAGCCCTTTCGGCTGTGAGGCCACCAATATTTAAAATCCACTGGTTATGTAAAGAGGAACTCCCTAAGATCCAGTGTGGCTAAGTCTTACTAGAACGGGTGATGTTTATTTGCTGAATTATTTAAACAAATAACGGCTAAGCAGCCTTTTTTTTTGCGTCGAAATGATCTACTACGGTTCTGGGCTAGCCAGTGGATTGTGCTGGTTGCATTGACGCTAGTCATACCATAATCTGTGAAAGTGGTCGACGCTCTCTCTAAGTAGCTTGTTGTTTAAGTTCAAAGTATTTCGAGCAGCTTTAATGATCACTAAAGTGGATACACATATAGTGCTTGGCTCAGAAACTTGCAGCTTGGCGTTTGAAAGTTTTGCCCCACACAAAGCATCAATGTTCGTTTTTTGATGAGCCTTTGCCTTCAGAACTCATGAACAACAGTAATTATGGCAAGAAAAAAGACTAAAATTTCGAATGGGTATCAACATGACGACCAATGCTAAGCTTCAACTAGGTATAACTTTAAATCAGACCATTTCCTTGCATGGCACTTCAGTTAACTGTAATGACCTTGAAATACTGACCAAGATATATAGGATCGATAGAAACATTAATAAGGCTATTTGAAATCGGTGGGTATACGTCAAGAATATGTCTGCTAGCTGCTCCGAGTTGTGCTAAATGCTGTTTTGAGTTTTCCGTCGTTTAAAGAAACTTTTCCAAGTACATACAATTGACTTTCGCATCAACGGACCTCGATCTGGCGGACGTCGGAACAGTTGGGATACTTGAATAAGCCCAGCTTGGTCGATCTTAAAATATTTAAGTTCGAAATCTTTCTTGGACTACTAAATGTTTTAATTTTTTTTAGATATTGTGCGATGTCGCACGACTTTACGTCCATTAGGGGGAGCGTCAACTGAACACCTATTGGCAAATTAATTACTAGTTTTGCAACTTCTTTCTTTGGATTTCGCGTTGCAGAAAAATACCCTATGAGTGAAGAGGCTTAAAGTTCATTACGATCTGGTTGTGAAGAGCAGGTTTGTAGTAATTATATGAACACATATTAAAAAACTGGTCTATACAAGAGCTTACGAGAAGCTAGCACCCATTCTTCAAAAAAAGTCAAGAAAAGAGAAACTCACATACTTGCGAATAATTAAACTGACGTAGTTAAGCTCATTACAGACTTTTCTACGTAAAGAATCAGTGCTCTGAAAAAGGGTTAAATGGGTTTTAATTTGTGCGTACTCCGATCATCATTTAAATCACACAGGATTTACGAGGGATTTTTGCGTGCATTTGAATTCTCTCGCTCCTCACGACATGCTTTGGAAGTTTACAAGCAAAATCAGGGCTAAGGCTAAATAGAGCATCGGCATCGCCCGCTTCACCGTTCTCATGCGAGGGAATAGTCCTCACGCAGGAGGCTCAGAAGTGGTTTCTTCACCATATATTTCGTTCTCTTTAGCTTTACCCATTTGTAAAATTCAGACAGAGGGACGGATAGGCCCGGCACGACTCCTTTTCGTCTCACGTTTCAAGGCTATGGGACCCAAAATTCCGGCCGCTGGCCCCCAGTGACTGGTGCTTCCATCTCTGACTTATTGCTCCTAGGCCCCTAGAATATGCGAGCTCTGAGAAAAGTCTGCCAGATATACCATGCCACGAAATCCGCGGAGAGTCTTTGCCAATTTTATGCTCCCAGATAAGCCATGTCATCCGAATTCATCCGGGGGAGCTCAGATGGCCTATGGCATGGTTCCTTTTTTTAACTTCTAGATGGATCCTTTTAAAGAAATCCTCGTACAACGCAATTGCCTCACGGGCAGAGCGCTAGCGACGGCCTCACAACAGAATTATAAGATACCACTGAGTAGCGACTAATTCTCAACTCAGCGTACCTCATCTCAACCTGCCTTCCTACGAAGGACTTTTGTTTCAGCAATAAAATTTCGCGGCATTTTTCATTCAGTTTTTATGAACGCTTTCACGTCACAGTTTGTGGATAATTGTTTGTGAAGAAAGAATGATATAGACGTTTTAATATTATGCATTGAAACATTTTTATATAAAAAAAATCTATAAAAGTTTTCCGTGCTCTAGTGTTGCAAATTTTTAGTTTATAGTGTGTTTATAGGGTACTCTTCGTAAGACGAAGAAACTGACCTTCGGTTAGGTAAACGGTCAATTTTTTAGTGGCTCTGATTATTTTCAGACGCATTTTTTAAAGAAATTCAGAACATCTCCCATCTTTAACAATTTGAAAAAACTTGAAAAATACATACGAGTTCTTAACTTTTTTAGGCTGTAGAAGATGTTCTAAACTAATGGAAAATAGTAATTGGTTTAGGTATTATCATCAGTTTCCGTCCTTGTTTCTTTTTTCGTAATTAAGGATATTCATTACAAGAGAGTGCCACTATGAATAATTTGTTTCCAATGCTCGTTGCTCTTTATGTATTTCATAAGTGCCACAAATACAGAACATAATTTTTCGTAAGACTCATAAAATAAAACGTATATTTTCTTGAAAAGATTTTCCCCTCGGTAAGTTTTGAAGCTTAAAAAAATATCAAAAAAGCATCTAGCTATTTACCTCGAACATGTTGATAACGATGTATACTTCCATATATTTTTTTTTTGAAGAAATTGCTGTCACCTTGAGACCTGACTCTCACTTCCGTCACTTTCATCCAGGCCGAGAAATTAGCGTCCCTGGTCCCACATCATCTTCCACATTAGATTCTCTTCAATCTCGTTCACGGTCCGCTACTTTTGCTTAATTTAAGGGATTTTAATTTCCAAACAAGCTGAAAGCTGCAGGGAGTTAACGGAGATCTCTAGTTTTAGTGCTGGAAACCTGGATGTACCTAATCTTCCTGAACGATAGAGGAAGCTGTGGCTCGTCAGACTCCGTGAGCCGAACGTAGCTGTTTGATCTTAGCGTCATACACTTTTATATGTTCGGTACTAAAACGCTGGGTCATGTAAGCAATAGCCATTCCAATTTCTCCCCTTAAAACGTTTCCTGCGATGGTACCATTTTGCAAGCGGTAGAATGATCCACAATTGGGTCCCGTTGTAGGAGACGTGTTAAAATCCGCGTTGTTATTCAGCTCAGTTTGCTCATACTGAGCAATTTTGGGTGTTATATTTGCTAAAGGTCTTACATATAATACTTGGCATAAAGTTAAGGAACTTCTCCCCATTTTTGATGATCTGCATTACAAACTTACGTGCTAAACTCACTGAATCATACCGAGTGTGGCAATCATTCTACGTATTCCAATCATTCTAATAGCTTCAGGAGACGACATTCCATCTTCGTGAGAAAACTCGGTACTCATTTATTATGAATAAAACGTTATGCAGCATTCAAAGTAAAAAAAAACGCGTGTCTAAGGATCTTTGTTCCTCAATGCAAGCGTGCCATGCGAGCACGCTGAGGACGGTCCAGTCTGAGTGGCTGTCCATGCACAAGAGTAGTTGATCCTGCAGTTCTTTCAGGATTTAGGTTAGCTCGAAATTCTCCAGGCACATTGCGTGGACGTTGGTTGTTGGAACGCTGGGATTCTTCGGGGGCTTGCCTTATTCTGCAGTGTGGCTCTCGTGCGAAACTCTGGGATAGTATGGCAAAACATGAGAAAACTCTCGCGTAAGACTGACGCTCAAAAATTTGTATTGAAGTATTGAAAACACGCAAAAAGTTTGAACACATGATATGTACTAATGATAGTACCATTTTTTCTCCTCTACTCCAGACGTAAAAAGACAAGTTTTTCTCCCACAAAGGTAGTATGATACACCCCAGTTTGAGGAAAAATATTGTTCGACATTTTGCACGACCGATTCTGGTTTTAGCTTTCAAAACCTATAATTTGACGATGTGCTTGTTCCTCTTCACCATGAATGTTCCACTGACCACGATATTGGCGTCCAAACCGAGCGTTTGGCTCTCAAAAGTGTATTCAGCGCTGCATGAAGGCATCTGCTTTCCATTCCCACGAGACCAAAGACTCGCTACGCCACCAATTCGCGTCCAGCATTCACGGCCCTCAGAGTTCTCGATTCGGCGGTTATTCTCCAGGCGGAAAAATTGACGTAGTATCGCCGGCCGAAAATATGGAAAATGCTGGCCAAGAATTTGAACGAGATTTGCCGAAAAACAAATAGTATTTTGTGTCTACAGCAATAATGATGGTCCGAACTCCGATGGAGTGAGGGAAGACTTTGATGAACTCTAACGAACTATGGAAATTCCGAGTAAGAAATTTTTAGACACGGACGACCAGGATGAAGAAACTGACGAATGCTGGATGTTCCGGTGTTTAAGCAGCAGGCTTTCAAGCTTGAAATATTGAGAAGTAGTTTTATCGCTAACCCTCAATATGTAGAGATACAGGTTATGATCGTGGGAACTTTTGTCTTTTAACTTTTGTCTTTTTAAATTGTGAGGAATTTAAGTCAGTTTTCTATATGCGACGAAGGTTTTTTGAAAACCAATTGAAATTTAAGTGATATTGAGTTTGAGTTAATCAAACTTCGTGGGTTTTCCTGTTCGTAAATTAAGCTCATCTATACGCCTTTATTGCTTACTACGTTCCACTGCGACTCTGAAAAATTGAACCTCACCCAAAATTACACCAGAACACATTTGAACGTCATTTTTGACCCTGAGCGCTTGTGAGAGGCTTTGGGACGAGGCACTCTAAATACCATGTTGGACTTGACAAAAAAGTTCGTCTAAACTTACCATCTAGACGATGCACCGCCGAAGCGTGTACGTGCCAAGATACAGAATATCTAATTGTTATTTTATAATGCTATTCAAAAACATGCGTTCTCAGAAGGATAGTCGTAACACAGACGCGCGCATAGCAGAGGCATTATCAATCACTGCTGTCGTTCAGGAAAAATAAGGAAATTTTAATGCTTTACGTACCCCACGCTCAGTCACATCTGAATCACCTTGCATTAAGTGCTGCTAGCTACTGAGCAACAAGTTAAGTTCCAGAGCTTGATGTCAGAATTAAATTAATTTCTTCTCTAAATGATTCATAGACGAGAAATAAACCGTGCCCAGCCCGAAAAATGCAGCTGTTTGTATTAGAAGATCGACTCTTAATGAAAATTCTTACGTTCGTCAATCGTCTAGGCTTCTCCGTGAGAACCTAGAAATAATGGTACTAGAAATCGTGAGGTCCCTTTGTGTTTTTTCTTTATTCTCTCATTTTAGGTAATTACGGTCACGAAGACGCGCTGTAAGCGAGATGTTTTTAGTAATTTTAACGCTAATAAAGAGGGCATTCGTGATAATTTTCAGTGAAATTATATTTTCTGTGTCATTTCATACCCTGTAGATTGAAGAGTTCTACGCCTAAATCCCACCGAACTTAATTATCGAGTCGACGTAAATATCCATAGGTGAGTAATTTTTTTATGAATTCAACGGTCATGTATTTAGTTTCTTTCCTTTTTCGTTTGCTAAGCTGAACGATGACAGGTGCTATGAAAAAATTGCATGATAATAAATCTCTCCCTCGTACGTTAGTGGGTCAGGAACAGAGCTTGACGGAATGAAGAGACATGAATTGTCCAGAGAAAAAGAAGAGACAACGAAGAGTCCGGCTGAATGAACCAAGAAATGGAAATTGAATTGTTTGAAAGTTTGGCCCAGCCTGCGAAGAATGATTGAGGGGCAATAATTGGCGAAGGAGAATTTATAGAACTCACGTGAGTCGTGAGGGCCGAGGTATGGTCTGGGCACAGATGGATGGGCTTTACGGAGGCACGCTGGTGTGAAAAGAAATGAGTTTTACGGCAGGCAAGAAATAAAAATCCTCTGGGAGAGAGGCTGGCTCCTACTGGTATTACGATTAGAAAGTTTGAGGGCGCCAAGCGATCTCATTCAGCCATGTCTCCCTTAATTTTTTTTCTATCCTGAAAAATACTTCCACACGAATTTATTCTTCTTTATGCATGAAATGCTACTTAATATTTCATCTTCCGTGACGAAAGCAACAGTGTAACTGGATGAAGGTGTTATTTACTAGCTTTTGACGTTGACGGAATGTATTCCATTTACACTAACTGTATGGCTTAGACACGTTTATAATAAGGGTACCACACACGAGAGAAAGTGAGTTCCGTTGTGTACATTCGAGCGTGAAATACTATAACTGCGATATGAACGATTGGTGGTCGTTTTCCTCCAGTATTATGGGTTCTTAGAAAGTAAACTACTCGAAAAATCAACTAATCATTTTTGGGTTCGGTGGTACCGCATTTCACTGGAATCCGAACTTTAATTGTATCCGAACAATTGATACTTTTGTGATACATATGAGACGGCCATTGCTCAGATTTCAAGTACATTAAACTAATACTTTTATACGTACGTTATATATATATATATGTTTTTACGTATATATGTATAGGTGTTGGCTTTAAGAATGATTATTATACAACGGAGAGTACTTTGAGAACATCTATCATGTGTTTTGGAATCTGGGCAGCATTTACGACGGACTAAAATGTATGTATTGGGCTCGTAACTAATTTACTCTACTCGAGAACCTAAGGAGCAGAATATTGTTCGATTGTCTTTGATGAGCATTAGCTTTGATGTCAATTTTTACTTGCTTGCAATTGACTTTCCTGTAGCAACGTATCTCACGACCATTTTGGAAAAAAATAATCACTCTCATGTTTTAGTTTTGGCAATAACACGGGGTAATAGGAGTCAAACTATCATCCATATACTAGGAGGCTCAAGCGATTGACTGAATCAAAAAGTATACTTTGTACGACTTTGAACAGGATAAAAGAATTATTACTGAACAAATTATACATAGCGTGGGAACGCACTCATCGGCTCTCAATTCCAAGAGCTGGATTGCAATGCACCGCACAAGGCTTGTATGCATGAAGCCTTTACCTAGCGCAGTTAAGCGGTTTTGATCTTCAGAATTTGATGGCTGCTATCCTCGGCTTCCGTAGCACGGAACACTAGAAACTTTGTCATCTTGCAGAGTTTACGGGCCGTCTGTCACTTTGAACGTTGCTACATTTTATAGACAGGCAAGAATTGAAAAGCGTGGACCAACCTAAAGCCTGTCTCCAGTCGATGCAGCCATGTTTTGATCATTCAAAAGTCTCTGGAATATTTCGCTGAAGACAGAAGTAGATTCAGTGTGTTGGCTAATGGTATGATGGACGAAGTAATGGGAAAATGACAAACGACTGACGTCGTTGTCGTCAGAATAGAGTAGTGGGAATATCCGGATTGTGCATCTCGGTGTTGCGCCCGGACTGTTCTAGCATACGGCGCTTTGAAGAGTCCTTCTTATGGGGCA